>JAZGTJ010001362.1:15359-58323 GCA_036877575.1 Botia almorhae | reverse complement strand
TTATGATCAGAGGAAGGTTAAGTTGAAAATAAAAATGTTTAAATGTAATATTTTTCTCCTGGTCCTTATTTTAATTGGGTCATAAAAAAATATCGATAATTATCGATATCGACCGATATGAAACACTGACATCGCCCAGCCCTACTTTGGACACAAGCCTTTTGCTCGTTTAAAAACTGAGGGAAACAACTAAAAACGCATTTTCCATCTTCACTCTCTTGACTAATTAACTAACACACCGCCACTTCTACTTTAAAAAAAAAACCTTCTTATACTGTGTTGAAATACCTGAGACCTGTCTATAGCACTTATTCACTGTTGCCTCCTATTGCAGTTGAAGTTACTTCCATGTCCTTATTTGTAAGTCGCTTTGGACTATGGACTAAATGTAAACTGCATAAACACACTGTGATTATGAAAATGCCTCTGCTATCACATACTGAACAAGCTGAAGAAATGTGTGTGTGTCTGATTCACCATTGAGTCCAAACAACACATGGTAACATACTTTAGCTGGGGCCTCATCCTCATCCTCAGACTCACTGGAACTGTCCTCACTGCTGCTCTCCTGCTTTTTCTGAGCCACAGATACTGGTGTGGATGCCAGCTTAGGGGTCCGTGCCACAACCTTGGCCCCTGTGGATCACACATCAATGCTTTCAGTTACACAACTGACTTTATCTGACCATCCGTACAAATGTGCAGTGAAGTCCCGGCTCACCTTTAGACGGAGTTTTGGCAGGTTCCTCATCTGAATCGGACTCCTCACTGCTGGAGCTGGTGTCCTTCTTCCTGGCTGCCACTGCAGGTGTCTGTGGGAAGAATAAACAGAGGAAGTCAGAGGAAAAGCAATGACATAAGCGCCGCTCATGTGATCATCACCATCACCTTCTTTGCTGGAGCTTTGGCCTGAGCTTCATTCTCTGACTCACTTGAGTCTTCAGAGCTGCTGCTCTCTGCTGCAGGTTTCTTTACAACAGGAGCCTTTACTGTAAAAAAAAAAAAAAACTCAGCACTACTGACTGCCTGCAGCAAGACCAGCATTCAGTGTAATCAGTGTAGTCTGATTTACAAACAAATGATTCTTAAGTCCTTTTCAATGAACCAGTTAAAACGACTTAAATCAGTCTCAAATTTATGTTATCAAATCTCATTGTAATAAAATTTAAGTCCTTTACTAAATGGTTTTCATTCTATTCACTTAATGCTAAATTAAATTTATGATTTTACTATGATTTTGGCATGATAACGTGCACTTAATAATTGTAAGGCTTAAATCAGTGTAACAAACTGACTGTAATAAAACAGATGGTTAAAAATATACATGCATAACATTCATTTATTAACTGTACTTTAAAATACATTGCCAAAAGCAGTATTGCCTTTGTTTGTACAGGCAATAGTAAGGACCAAACGTTATGAAGGGGTGCTTTGTTCTGAAAAAAATTTTTTAACAATACCTGCATCATTAAGCAAAATTCAGACAGTTTCTTCAGTTTATTATAATTCTAAATTGTTGTTTTTTGTTAGGTACCTTGCACAGCCTTTTTGGCAGGTGCTGTATGTTCCTCCTCACTGCTGGAGTCTTCACTACTTGAACTCGCTGCATCTTTCTTTGCTCTCTTAGCAGATGGACCAGTGACCGCCGTGGGGCCATTAGTGATCGCTTTGCGCTTTTTAGTCTCTGGGGACCTTGAAGAGAAATAATTCCATAGGAAATAATTAAAAGCCAACAAATAATAAAAAAAAAAAATCACCTAGCTACATAAACAGTGAAATAGACACGGCTTGTACATACTTGACCCAAAAATTGAAGATGTCCAGGAGACGGTCCTCGTTTTGATCCTGGGGTTTCTAATCAGAAAATGGGCAAACGTTTCACATTGGTTCACTTTATTCAATGTATTAAACTGTCCACGTGTAGCGGTGTACAGATATTAATGACAATTAAACATTTAGTGTTCTGGGTCCACTTGAATGTTGCTCATTGGTGAACTATACTAAATTTTTCGTGCATTTTATAAATTTTTACTCTATCTACATTTTTGTTGCTTGTCATATAACGTATTGTATGTTGCCTTAAAGAAATTAAAAGTCAGCGACAACAGACAACACTTAACCTGCTGAGAAGGTAACAAAAAATATGTAATATTGTATTTACGATCTATTTATTTAAACGACAAAGTGAACGAATTTACCTGTTATATAGCCAATTAAAATCAGTAAGCAACAACTGTCAGAAATTAAATGTCTTTAAGTTCTCAATAAGTTGAGCAATGCGTAAGCACGTGTTTCACACAAATTGCGTGTTAGATCCCGCACGTGTGCAGAACTAACATATTATACTACCGCGTGCGTGCACAACCCTGTGAAAACATATAATACGCTTACCACTTTAGACTGCTTTAAAAATTCTTTCGCAGCTTTAGCGAATTTATTTTCTACAAGAAACGAATAGACGTGTTGGTACAGATCGCTGGGCACCGTGCTGTCCTGCGCCATTTTCACTGCACTCGTGTAGAGAAAGAGCACGATTGGCTATTTCAGTGTCACGAGGAGCGGCAGAAAATGTCGAACAACAAATACGTCATAACATTCGCGACAGTTTAGTGTTGGGCAATGAGTATTATAATATTGTAAAATATTTAATACAATCTAGAGTCTTTAAATCCTTCTGCTGTTTATTATATTCAGAAATGAAATTAAATATTTCAAGGCCCTTGCTTAAACGAGAGGTCGAAATGCAATGGAATTGTTTTACTCTCCTTGTTATGTATGACTTACTGCAGAAATAATTTCATAATTGTTATTTCTTTATTTTTATGATTTATTATTTTTCGTCTTCTTCTGTGGTGGATTCTTTTGTGTTGAGCCATCAAAGACAGTTTTTTTTGTTTAGATTTGACTGTTTATGCTATTTTGTTGTATTCATATTTTGTATTTAAAATATTAAGTGTTGAGCAACGATAATATAAAGGTATTTTTATACATGTGTGTTTCTTAAACCTCCCCACCTTTTATAATACTTAAAAAACGATTTAAAAAATATAAATGCAATGATACAGAAACAAACAGGCACAAGTTTGTTGAAACAAGGTTGATGTTGAATAATTAGAGCAGTGTTTCCATAGCTTTGAAGTTTCTGGACCATTACACGTGTTGTATTTTTTTTGGCGAACGTTATAACCCGTATAATTACTCCAATACTGCAGGTGGAGCACATCAACCTCTAAAACAGATCGTCTAGGTCAAGGAGTAGCGTGCTTCTCAGACTTGAAGTAACTCTTTTAATATTAACCGATGTAAAGTATCTGTCCCGCTTGTATAGTTTTGGAAGATGCCGCGGTATGATCTGTGTTTGATCCTAAGGGCGACGCAGAGGCCAGAGATTGCGGCTGTTCTGAGGCGTACGGTGGAGACTTTGTTCGAGCGGGGGGCGATAATCAGAGGTCTTGAGAACCTGGGCGAACGGAGGCTACCCAATAAGATCTCCAAACACGACTGTCGCCACTCTCGCGGTGGATATTTCTCCATTGATTTTCACGCTTCGCCGAATATTGTCAGCGGACTTTTAGAGCACCTTGAACGAGACATTGACGTTTTGCGCCCACCAGTTTTAAAGAAAAACATTGAGCTTTCCAAAGCGCAATGCTATGACCTTGCTCCAGCCGGTCTTAAAACTAATGTTGCATTTCATTAAGCGTAAGTCTTAACTAAATTTACCGTTAAGACCAGTTGGATAAATGCAAAAAATAACTGAAAAGCAAAAATGAAAAGTTATGAAAAAGCATCTGTTCGATTTGTTAACAGGTGGAAATCTAATGTTTTATACTAAATGAAATGCACGTACTTTCAAAATAATTGTTTACCAATAATTGCAAATTCTGTCATTGTACTCACCATCACGTTGTACCAAACCTGCATGACTTTCTTCATTCAGTGGAACATTACAGGAGATGTTAGGCACAATGATGAACAGCCTCAATCTCTGTTCACTGTTATTTAATAAAAATATATAATAGTGTAAGTGTTCTTTAAAATCTCTTCATGTTTCACAGATGAAAGTAAGACATATGGTTTGGTACAGTGTGGAGGTAAGTAAATGGTGACACATTTTTTTGGGTGGTAAGTGTTTCTGGAGTCATATGAATAAGTTTGTTGTATTTAATATTCTGCGTGCTGTCATATAAGTGTTTCTTTTCATTTTCAGGCCTTAAGAGCTCTAATCATCTGTTGTATAATGAAGACTGCAATTTGCAATTAAGATCTATTAATATCTAATGAATATCTGCATCAGTTTTTTTTCCAAAATATTTATGTGATGAGTGTTTGGTATGACAGAACAATACAAGAATTGCTTTAGTAATTACATGCTCAGAATACTTGGAATTAACATTAAAGAAGTATAATTAAATGTTATGTACACATTGAAATGTTATATCTCTGTCTAAGTGTTTATTTAGTGTTTTTAGTGTTTATTTAGAATACATATCAAGCTTGGCTGAAATATTTTCATGCATTACTGATTTTCCTTAGACAGTAACAGTGTGAAAATTGACTGTGAGTGTTTACTTTATGCAAGGCTTAAAAAAAATCCACTCCTTTGGAAACCATAAAATACTTTGAGAGAACTCATTACAGAACAAGTACACACAGTGTGGTAATAATTTAACATACAAAGGTTGATTTAATCAAGTCAAAACCATTTTAAAGCAAAGCAGTAAAGAAGCTGCTATAAACAACACAAAGCCCATGTTTAGGCCTGTTACAACAGTTCTGAATGTTTTTTTAGCCCTATATATCTGTAATCTCTTCTTTTGTTTGATTTAAATTTTCTTTATCTTGTTTGGTGGAAGGCCTTGATTAATGTCATCAGCACTGTTTATATTGTCAGGAGTTTGTTATTTAAGATAGTTTTAGTTTTATTTTGTTATTTGAGAATTTTATTTTTATTAGAATTCTAAGAAGTCTAATTATAACCATAAATGTTCAAAATACACTTATTCTTTATTCTTAGACTTTGACTGACTTCGTTAACTAGCAGCTATACAAATGTTACCAAAATATTAGTTTGAAGGATTTTCAAACCATTTTTGATCTAGGTGATTGAAACCAACATACAAAACCACTCCTAGAGAAAACAAGCATTAATGTAATTGGACTCTGACTCGGAATCTTAAGATTATTGTGATATAACCCTTGTGACCTAGTTATAAAGCACATAAAATAACAGAGTAAATCCGAATGCTAGAAAGAACAGAAAAAATATACTCCAAAGAAGCATACATCACATAAATACTTTATAAAATTCATTAAAAACTGAGTCTTTCTGGATTTTCTGACTACCTGAGGATTTTGTGTCCTGGGGGATACAAACATTTGAGAGGCTGTGAAGATGTAGGTCTCATTTCTTGGTTTCATGATGAAAGGGTGTTTGTTGTGAATATTTAGATCTGTTGATTGTGTTCATACATTCTTTAGCTCACAGGCACCATTTAAAAACATGATGACCACCTGTAATGGGAAAATACCCTCAGGTAAAAGTTGATGTATTTCCCATATTTCCAATAATAAAACAGCTGTTGTTCAGCATTACCTTACAATGTTTATGATAAAAGTTTATCAATTTAATTTTTTTTTATAATTTACCTGTAAATGTTTTTAGGTTATACTGTATGTCTGCCTTTTAGGGGTATACATCGTGATGTTTTTTACATATAGACTATGGTCTATAGACTTCGTAGCCTGTTTTAGGAAATCAGTTCAATACTTAAAAATCTTAAATGATCATTTATTTTAAATCATTTAGTAATTAATCACTTAGGTAGCTATATTGAATTTATAGTCCTGCGTCTAGACACGCCCCAGTCACGTGTGTGCGCAGCGCAGCTATCAGCTGACAGTGAGATCAGCATAAAGCCTCATCACGCGACATCACTACAGATAAACACCTCTTTTTGAGTTAGAGCAGACCAGACAGCACAACACTGAAGAGAACCAATGATGCTTTTAACGATCCTCTTTATTTCCACTGGTAATGTAACGACGCATTTGACATGTTTTAATATTTTAGTTACAGTTAAGTATGTTATGACTGCGGTAATGGCGGAAGAAGCGCTTAGTAAACATGTCACGTAGGGTACTGGCGGTCGAGCGGCCGTATATTGCATTATTATCAATACATGGTCTGTTTTTCTTTAATTTATGATGGGTTTCTTAAAAAGTACAATCTTAACTAGTGCTGGTAAAAAAAATGTTTGAGTTTGCTGCTGTGTTGTATCGTGTGTTGTCATGCCGCGGTTAGCTAACAACAGGCTGATATTACCAACAGGCCAATAATAACTCGCTCATGACTATTAATCTTGTTTGTTTTCCATTTCAAAACATTACCGTGTTTTATTTACATACACCATGAGGTTTAGGCAGTTGACGCTGGAGTAAGTATAATATTGATGTGTTGCGCAGATGTTTTTAAACGGCCCATTCGCTAAGTCCGTTTTTAATAAATATTTGACCGTTTTGCTTAAGCAGAGGCATATGATTATTTCCATAGCTAAATGATTATTTCCATATCATATCTTTTTTTGTGCCAATTTAGGTTGGTTTGTGTGCGTTTCATATGCGAAGTTTCTTTCGTTGTCATGACGCATCACTTCAACATTAAACATCGTAATATAAAATGTCGCGTTTTGATCGATACAAATCCAGTGGTGTATTGATTTTATTCATCTTCTCTGCTTGTATTATTCACTGACAAGGGTCTCTAAATGCTAACACAGTAAACGAAACCTGTTTTTTTTGTGTGTTGCCTCGATGGAAATGTACACGGAATTTTCGTGTCGTGGTACTGTAGACTTACAGGAAGTAGATTTCTTACGGGCGTTTTTTCTGTGCCTGTTGCTATGTGCTTAAAGTTTACGTTTAAAAAACAACTAAGAATCAGATCCATTTATGTTAATGATCACATGCTGCATTTGAACTTCCACATCCGCTTGTATGTCCTTGTCCTCAGACTTTATAAATGGCCCTGTGACTAATGAACTAAAAAAATGCATGGCCTTTCAGTTAATAAACTTTGTGTCCTAATGCTTATGCATTCAGTTAAAAGTAGTTTTAGGTGAAGCATGTCCCACTGCTGTGCATTCACTGACACCCACTCACATGGAATAGCCTGTCTACCAGTTGTTTTTGAAACCTCATTTAGAATAAGGGATCGTAAAATCGAAGTGCTTTATGATGTGTTTGACAAAACAGTCTCATAACAGTGTTAATCTGTAAGCAACCCACTTTCACAGTTAGATGTTTGTTCCATAGTTTTATTGCTTAAAGCATTCTATTAGTCTATTACAGTCTGCACTTTGCTGTTTACCTTCATTGTTTTACAAAGAACAAGTGTATCTGCTCGGATGGATTGCAGAACTGAGGTCCAGAAAGCTCTGAGGTTTAACAAAAAAAGCAAGAATTCTTAGATGGCCTTGATTTTTATTGGCACATTGGAGACTGACGGGTTTTGCTTTTGTAACAGTTTAGGACTGGATCATGAGATGTTGACTCATCATTGGTTGGGTCATTTATATACTTTGATAACTACTGCATTTTACTGCCGTTGTCAGTTGCTTGGCATGCACTTTTGGTTTCTGTGCTTTGTGTGGACTTGTGTAATGTGTAGTTGGTGGAAACAGTGAGTAGATCATGTGCATAGGACTTTTTTTGTGTCATGTGAGATGACATAGCTTATGCTTTAGTTTAAAGTTGGCAGTTTTTCCTGCAGCTCTCATCATGATTTAAGTAGTGCTTAAGTTCTTAAGATTGTGTTATTATAATATGTTCAAAACAATACTATTGTATCAACTGACTGCCTTCAGTAGTAACTGCCACTGCATTTGGGGCTTTCCAGTACACAAGTTTCAGATCACTTTTTTTATTCCTTTTGAAGGATTTAATAACTTGATATTCTAAAATGTTACTACTGTTTGTTCTCTTTTAAGGTTCCCTTTTGTGGTCTTGGTCATAGTTCATAAAAAACTGTGGCTCTGCTCTCCGGTCTTTAAGCCTCTCGCAGTCTCTGTAACAGTGCTGTGAGGAAAATTGTGAAGGCCTGATTTGGTTTGGTTTTTGTGTTTTGGCATCTAGTTCTTGATTGTCAGGTTTTATTTGATTAGAATTCTGTGAAGTTGCTAAACTGCCCAATACCCCCAACCACTGCAGACAACAAAGACCGTTATCTTGTTATCAGGCCCAATGTGTTATCAGGCCCAGCTGTAGATGCATTAACTAATTTCATTGGCTGGAATTGGAATACAACATGCAGCTAATTGTTGATTGTAATTGATTTATCACATCAATAAATGTTGCTTTTGTATTCAACTGGTAGGGCATTGTGTTAGCAGCCCAAAGGTTACAGATTCGAGTCCCAGGAAACGCACATACCTTGAATGCACTGTGTCACTTTGAATAAAAGCATCTGCCAATGCATAAACGCAAGTCAAGCGCACTGCATTGTGGGATATAATTCCATGTGGTGTACTATGTATACTATACATTTTGCAACTGTAGATATTCATTTGGGTATTCATGTATGAACTTGAATATTGTGCAGTACATGTGATAAGCCGACATGCTTTATTGTCTTCAAAATGTGTACTGTTCTGAACATGGGAAATTTATTTTCTTGCTAGCTGTGGCAACCCCCTTGCTGGGTACAGAGCAGTGTGCCCGTGGCCCCCCCTATTGGTGCCAGAATGTCAAGACTGCTTCTCTCTGTGGTGCGGTCCAACACTGCCAACAGAATGTGTGGAACAAGCCTCAGATGGTGAGTTGACCTGATTCCCAGAAGTGCTTTAGTTTTCCAGTGAATAATACATGAGCACTAAGTGTACAATGCTTCCTTGTAGAAATCTGTGCCATGTGATTTGTGCAAAGAGGTGTTGATGGTGGTGGAGCAGCTGCTAAAAAACAATTCAACTGAGGTATGTTCACCTGATGAACCAAGTTTATCTTTTGATAAAGTCAGAGTCTAAACTGTCGTGTTGAATCCAGAGTGAAATCCTGGGCTACTTGGAGAAGGCCTGTCAGCTGATTCCTGATGAGGGCCTGGCTGGGCAATGCAAGGATATTGTGGACAACTACTTCCCCATTCTCTTGGGCATTGTTGAAGGAGAGCTTGTAAGATAACATTTTACTTCCACTTTAACTAATTGCATAACCCACTTTAACCTTTTTTCATTTTTAAGAGGCATTTAGGGGAATTAATGTTTCAAATAGTAGACTGCAAAGTAAAAAGTCTTATTTTGCAACTGAATTTTACATTGCATGTATCTCCTTGTGCATGCCATCCCAGAATGCAATGCAACAAGTATTTCTTGGAAATTGTGATCGCCTGTTTGTGTCACCAATGAGAGTCCATTTGTTATGCAGCAATCTAGGAAGCATCTGATGTAGACTAGGCAGTGAGTGTTTGAAAACAACAGTTTTTTTCAGTTGCACAAAGGTTGCTGGTAAGATTCTTGTTTCATCTACAAAACAACCCTTGTGAATGAGGCTCTTCATTACTATGGAGCCTTAACCCTCTGTAAAAAACCTTTTCTGGTGACCAAGAAAAGCGATGACTGATGATTTAAAGGGAAACAGTGGATTTGTCTGCAGACCATATGTGTATGTTCTAGTCATACTTTACAAACTGCTTTGTTCCCCTTTCCTCACAGGATGACCCCAGTGTGGCATGTGGTGCTCTGGGCCTGTGTGTCTCCCAGCAGGCAGCTCTGGCTGAAGCTCAGCTCATGTCCAATGAGATTCCTCAAGTGGACCTGACCCAGCGTGTTGACCCCCTTCTGCTCAATATCCCTCAACTGCTATACCCCCAGGAGAAAGCCAAGGAGACCCTCAAACAGGTAAAACATCTGCATGTTTTGATGAAAAGACAGGAAGACCCCATGTTGATGGAACATTGTAGACTTTCATTAAAGGGACCTGAGCTGTATGTAGGGACCAGAATATTAGTAAATTATGGGTGGGTTTCTGTCTTGGGACACTAACCACCCAAAACACCCATGTTTTTGTAAAAAATACATACCTTTTTTTGGAAGCAGATAGTATCAATATATGTATACACATATTCATGCCCAATGTATGCTACTGCTGGTCTAACATCTTCAAATCCTTGTGTTGTTTTCTGTCTGCAGATGAGTGGAGATGTGTGCCAGGATTGTATTGCATTCATTACTGACATTCAGGATCAGGCCAAATCCAACTCCTCATTTGTTAACACTCTGCTGGCACGGATGGAGAGCCAGTGTGACCTCCTGGGACCTGGCATGTCTGACATGGTGAGAGCATTGAGCTTTTCCATTGTATTTCGGTTATATTCCATTGTGTTCTGTAGTGTAATTCTTTGGTTTGATATCTGATTATATCCTATTTCTTTAACAGTGCAAAGAGTACATCAGCCAGTATGGCCCACTGGTCGTTCAACAGGTCATGTCTATGGTAAGTGATCTGTGGTTGGCTACATTGATTTTGCAGTCATTTAAACCGTTTCATTCATTGGTTGAAATAGGTGTCTGACTTCCCTTCTTGTGGAACACCACAGCAAATGTTAATATGTAGAGCTTGTTGCAGTTTTTTGTAGTCGAATGAACAAAGCTGCTCTTGTTTGTCTTCCTGTTGAGCCACTCTGCCTGTCTGCCGGCTTAATCCACATCTCTAATCACTTGTTTTCTGTTTTTATTCCCATTCTCATTTCCTCTTCTGTATCTCTGCCTGTGGTTTTGTTTGTTCTGGTCTCCAGGAACAGGTAGGTCTCTAAGCTGGTAGTCTCATTATAGCTGGCACATTTGGTCTGTTTGTTGTTTGACTAATCGCCTGCGCTTTTGTCTAATCTGAATGCAGGTTGCTAGTCTGTGCTGTGATGTAGACTAGCCACCCACTTTTGTTCAAATAGATCTAACTCTTAGGATGTTGGTTTGGTTTGTAGGTGTATTGCCAGACTAATTAATTAAAACATCCACAGTGCACACAAAGTAGGGTTGGGAATTGTTCCAATGTGAGTTTGATATTTTGGTTCTGGTAAAGCTTCTTGAATTCCTGCTGATGTTAACAGAGGATCACACTAATGGTGATCATCTGCCATTCCAGAGAAATGCTTCCTTTAAATTGCAATTGGCGAGACACATTTCCATTTTCATCTCCAACTGTAAATTGACTTGAATAAAATGTAGTGTAAATTTATTAACGACTAAAAAAAAAATCACAACTGTTGAGTTTTGTTAAAGATAAAAACATTATCCTTATGATTCCCATTCCTACCTGTGACAGCGCCGCTCAGCCACAGTTCCGTTACAGTGAATGTCACTTAGGTGATGAAAAGGTTGGTCCCTCTACTTGGAATAATGGCAGATGTGGCTTTTCCCTCATCCACTCTATGAGATCTTACATCAAGCATGTGTGATGTTTTGCATGTGTGGTTGCCATCAGACTGGCAGGGTGGTGAGAGACTGAGCTTGAGTAGGAATTGCATAATGGGCAGTTGGTTAGTTAGAGGTGTGACATTGTGACATCATGGAAAAGTTTGCAGAAATAAGCCAGTCAGTAGTCGGTGCATGCCTGAGGAATACTGCTCATCTTACCTTTTTTTCCTTTGATCTTTTTAAAATACTGAATAACTATAAAACATTAATCTTGTGTATGCACTTCCTGAAATTCTGTTGTAGCAACCCAAGGACATCTGCACTCGTTCTGGTTTCTGCTCTTCTGGCCTCAAATCTGTACGCATGGAAAAGTTGATGCCTGCCAAATCCATCCCTGCCAAAACGTTCCCTGCAACTAAACTTGAGAAGCCTATTGTAGCCAAGCCTGCTAAGGTAACAATATATACAGTTGCTTTGGCTTTTGTTATGAGCGTAAACCTGTGGAACTTATTTGTAACAAGTCACAATCATTTTAAGCCTTTAAAAGGAATCCGCTTATTATAAACCCCTACTAAATGAAACAGATGGGCACTTAACCTCAAAACAGAAAGTAACTAACACTAGCCAGTTATGTTAACTGTGAAATCGATTGCGTCTGTAATTGGATGCCTATAATTCTGTATGGTTTTCCCCTTCATTAAAAGTCTAATATTAGAAAGTGCTGAATGGAACTTAAATGGCTCAAGTGTGTGAATATCATCTTAATGTTTGTGGGTTCGTATCTTTGTTTTACAGGAGATGAAGCATATTCGTGACTCCCCACAGTGTGCCATCTGTGAGTTTGCGATGAAGGAGGTTGAGGGAATGCTTCAGGATCAGACATCTGAGGTATGATACCACTGAAGTGATTTTATTTGCCGGAATATCAAATTGAATAGCTCTAGCTGTTTTTTTTTAGTAGATGGTATAAGATATAAACTAATCATTTTATTTGTTCTCTTTTCAGCAAGAGATTGTGGAGGTTGTGGAGAAGGTCTGTGACATCTTGCCTTCCACGCTCTCAGCTCAGTGCAAGGACCTGATTGAGACCTATGGGAAGGCCATCATTGAGTTGCTTGTGCAGGAGGCCGACCCCAAAACCATCTGTACTTTGCTTGGGCTCTGCAGGGGGGCCAGCCGCACGTTCATCCGTATGTGTCCATATAACATGTATTCATTTATATTGTTTTATGAAGAGAGATTTCAGTGCCTGAGGTTATTTTTGCCTTTTTCGGTCATGCAGCTGTAATGGACAAGGCCAAGTATGATGCGGGTGGTTTCTGTGATGTGTGCAAGATGGCTGTTCGTTATGTGGACGGGATCCTGGAGCAGAACGCCACTCAGGCTGAGATCGAGGAGGCTGTGAAGAAGGTCTGCAACTTCCTGCCTGATGCAGTCAGAGATGAGGTATGTCATGTAATGCATCATTGCCTCAGACTCTCGTTTATAATTAAAATACTGACCTAAATATGAATACTAAAATAAGTTGGACATGCCTTTTAAATTTTATTTATTATTTATATGTAGTACTTTAGAATTATAAATGCCTGTTTTAAGGTTTCTGCCGCTAAATGAAAGGGTCATTAGTTTAATTTACAGCGGCAATATGAAACTTCTGCCTCCATCACTATTGCACTATAGTTTTCATTTTCTTGTTGTTGACAAGTTTAAATACTAAGCAACTACTGTAAGAACAAGCAACAAATGCTTGTTTCACGCGTGCTATAGTAGCAATTCAGATTAAACCGAACCCAACAGCTCAAATTATAAATCATTATGAACTTGCCACTGTAAGACAAGGTGCTTTTGAACACTGTTTAACAAATAAAAGTACATACTGCAGCTTTAAGATTTTGGTATTGTACAAAGTGTTTTTATAAAACTGTTTAAGGTTGTGGTTAAGTCAACAGAACAGAGTTGTAAACTGGACTGAACGTCTCTGTCTAGTATACAGTTCACATCTTGGTTAAACAGTGTGTTGGAAATGTAACCGAATAAAGCTTGAGTGAGATGTATAACTACTGTGTGCTGTCTGCAGTGCGATCAAATCATCGATCAGTATGAACCTCTGCTGGTACAGCTGCTGCTGCAGACGATGGATCCTGACTTTGTCTGCATGGTAGGACGATGACCCTCTCTGCTCTGTTAGACCAAGCTCCATATCAGGGCATACAATGTTTAAGTTTGTGTGTGTTGTAATGTACAGAAACTGGGGGCGTGTCCTGAGGCAGTGCAAAGGCTGCTGGGATTAGAGCAGTGCAGCTGGGGACCAGCATACTGGTGTAAGAATGTAGAGACTGCGTCACGCTGTAATGTGAGTGTTCATATAGTATCATTCCTAAAATTGCCAGTCAAGATTGACTGAAAATCATTTTAAAATTGACTTGCATTGCTGCCTTCAAAACAATCTTCACTCTGTGTGTTCCAGGCATTGGACCACTGCAGGCGTCATGTTTGGAATTAAAGGAAGCGCACGATTTTCCAGTACAATCTTGGGAAAACTAAGAGAATTGCTGTAGCTCTGCTTTCCTGTTGTCAAATTGATGTTTGTTTTCTTTTAAATAGTGACACATTTGAATGCTATCATAGCTAATTTAAAAGCCTGTTTTTCAGGAGTGCAAAGATTTTGCTGAAAGGACAATATGTGAGGGGGGAGGCCGGGATTTGAAGGGAGTATGACTGACAGACAGGTGTAGCTATATGGGAAATACTTGCATTGAAACTGGAATTTATGGTTTTTGTGCGTTCTAAAGGGGATTTTATTTGTAAAAGTAGTTTTTAGCTGTATAATATTGTTTGCATATGCAGAGTTGTGGGATCGAAATGATGAAATAGTTGGTGCCTTTTTGATGGGGGAGGGGGAACTGAGATCTCTGGGAATGAATACTAAGTGTTTGACAGTTGTTGTTTTTTTTTGACTCCCTGATATTCCTGCCTCCCAAGCTACTGTAAACGTAAACAAGCACCTGTAAGGCCAGTGACTAAACTTTTTAATAGGTGACATTTTTGATTCTCTAACTTGTCATTCTTGTCTTTAATGAGCTAAAACAAGTGATGTTTGATTTGATCTTTTAGTCCCATCCAGTTTTTGTCCCCTCACTCTACTGATTGATCTCTTATTCCAATGTTTTGAATGATGGTCTGATTTTATCTTGTGCTTCACACTGTTCAGACTGAGCCTGTTGTTTTCTTTTTGTTTTAAACAATTGAAATTAAACCAACCTAAACCCATTTTTTTCTGTGGTTTTGTTTTTAAATTCGCCTTTGCTTAACCCTTTAAAGGCCTAAAAACTGTTCAGTAAGAGGCTAAATATATAAAGTGTGCGTATGCACAGATGTGATTTTAGTGTGTACACTAAAATCCATGCCAATAAAAACAGACATGAGCACAGATCTTTAATTTATATAATACAAATTTATGTCAATGATAGTTCATTAGTTGTAAAATTGTATAATTGCTTTTGTAAACAATGCTTTGAATATGATCATCTGGAAGCTGAATGTTTTAGTTTAAAGCTTCAAACTTCATTTTTATAGTTTTTTTTTTTTTTTTGCTGGAAATGAGTGCTGTAAAATACTTTACAAAGGCCATTGTAACAAGTGTACAGCATTTCTGAATTCATTTAGTGTCTATTCTTCACTACAAAGCAAGTGATCAAATGTAATGGTGACCAGATACGTAACACTTGTACCTGCATACATTCATATTTTAACAAAAAACATTTTTAAAGAACATTGTTGCATATATTATATGCCAATATTTTTGGCAGTAATACATGTGAGACATCTACATATCCCACAACTATAAAAACAACAGATTTACAGATCTTAATGCCAGGGTAGGTGATTTTTCCGTTTAATCAGCATATCATCCTGATAGCAATATCTAGGCAAAGTGGTCTAAATATGTTTCTTGTGCGGAAGGTGTAGGATCATAAAATGTTAATCCAATCATTGTATTCATATACATTCAATGACAAGACTTCCTACTTCCCTATGTATGCGTTCATGTATTGGAGAAGGCATGACTTTGAAGAGCGCTCTGAAGGGTCGCTCTTATGATCTTATGCCTTCAAACCTAGGTTGCTATTGCTAGTCTCTCTGAAATTACCTACCCTACTTTTAACCAATTAAAAATAAAAACATAGACATAACATCTTGGTATTAAGCATCTGTATTCAGTTCACAGCATGTATATAAAATAAAACATTTACAAAATGTTCCAAAGCACCTCATGTATAATTTTCAGAGGTAGAATGTTTAAGAAGCTTCTGATTGCATGCACGGCCATGATCAGCCAACACACTGTCACTGTCACTTCCAACGATTGATTCGCCGTAGCTGCACATAGGCGAGAATCAGACACGTGCACATGACACCCATCAGAGCTACCTGGTTCTGCCAAAAGCCCCACGTGCTGTAGTCAATCTCTTGATGATCCAGGTACATTTCACCTGTCATTCTGCCAATAAGAGAGAGAGCGTCTAATATGTCCACCTGTGCATTTTAAACAAAACCACCTTACAACCTCTGACAACCACATCGACTAAACTTAAACAGCTTTGATAGTTTTGAGATAGCTATTTTTTTCAGTAGATGGCAGATGGTAAACTAAAGTGAGTCTTACCTGGTAAAGTTACTGGTGAAGACTTGATCTTTTAGTTCATTGATAGCAAGTGCCTAAGGAGAAACAGCGTGGTTGGATTACTGCTAAAACGTTAGATGCCACAACTAATAAGTAACAGGTGTTTTTATTGATTTATACAGTCTACCCAAAAATGAAAATTCTGTCACTATTTACTCAACCTTAATGTCATTCCAAACCTGTATGCTGTTATTTCTTATAGTAGAACTATTAAATAGAGAGTTTGTAAAGAAAATGGTTTGGACTGTGATTCATTTTTGGTGAATCGTTAAGCTCCTACATTGTAGCCATATCGGAATATACTGGCCCACTTCAGCCATGACATCCAGCTCAGCATGGAGTTCAGGTTAACTAGGAAACCCCCAAACACCTGAGAAGACACAGAGGTTAATAAAACACACAATGAATTATGCAACATGCAAAAAACAGTTTGAATAAGTGACGTGAATTGACTTCACCTCAGATACTGCTGCTGGCTGTTTTAACCAAAGGTTTTAAGAAGTATCAGCTCCACTAAACTTACCATCATAAAGACATAGGGAAGGGCAATGAGGATATTGGCCATGGCGAAGGAGCCCACACTGGCACTGACCAGAAAGGCCAGACTCACAGCTGACAGACTGACCAGACTCATCGTCAAACAGTAGAGAAAAAACGCCTCGGCATCAGGCTTCAGACCTGCACACAGCCACAGACATAGAGCTCATTACTCGTCATGTTAGAAAGAAAACTGTTATTAACAACATGATGTGTAAATATGTTTTTCAACTGGGTATTTATTAAATTCACTCCATTTATGTTCCACAAAAGAAAGCCATTTTAGGTGAATTTATCTTTTAATGTCACAGAACAACTTTTCACCAAAGCCACAGGTTGGGCTGCCATTTTTTCAATCTCTCTTTAAAGTGATATACAAAATGTGAAGATGTGGTCAAAGTTCACAAATGCTCTCTCTCAGTACCGCTACTCACCCATCATAAAGTACGGGATGGCAGAAAAAATAAAGACAGGAAGTATGCGGTTTGGAAGGAGGTCAGCAAACACTTTGGACAGGAAGTAGACAGATGTGCGATAGTAACCGCTCGAGTTCTCATGGCTGAGGATGACAGCACAGAAACATTAATAAAAATTTTCATCTGACAACTGTAATAGTCTTTAAAAAAGATCATGCCAAAAATTATGAAAATTCTTTATGAAAATGTTCTCACCATCATGCCATCCTAGGTGTATATGACTTTTTTCATTCAACACAACTATAGTTATAATAAATAATATTTTTTACAAAGCTGGCTCTTCCCATTAAATTGTGCCCAAGATCTTAGTTGCAATTAAGTTGCAATCTGTAATTTTTGCCTCTTTACTGCCCTCTCTGTTTGAAACATAAACTCACATAGTACTTACAAAGCTATTTTCTTAACGTGGATGACAAGTTTGAATTCTAAAAAATTGCTGTAAGAACAAGCTACAAATGCTGCACCATTTACAGTACCCAGACATGCAATATAGTAGCCAGATCTTCATTCTGTATACGTGACGTATCGAGTGCTTAATAAGATCACAATATAAATAATTTACTTTCACAAATGTGTTTTGTTTGTAAAGACTTATATTAACCCCCTAAAGTCGTATGGATTACAAAAAGCTGGAAAGAGCCAGGATACTAATATTATTGAATGTAACTGTGTGAAGCTAAAGAAGGGAAGTCATATACATTAAGGATGGCATGAGGTTGAGTAAATTATGAAAGAATTTTCATTTTGAACTATTCCTTTAATGTTGATAGGTTGACTCACATGAAGAGAACTCTCTCACTGATAAACAGCTCAACCGCAGACAGATTCCCAAACACCATGTTGATGACCAGGAAAAAAAAAGCTCCTGTTCTAAAGGGAAAGCAAAGAGATTTATTACAACGTTTCACAGTAATTGCTTGAATTTGTTGCTGTATTTAGTATTATAGGTGTGTTTGTTTGTATGGTAAAATTTCATTAAAATCAGTATGACTGTAAAAATTAATTTGCATAAATAATTTTAATACACAGCTATCTGGAACACTTAATTCTCTCTTCTCACATAAAATATTTTCTAAAAACAACTTAAATCAATTCATGTCCATTTCTGGAAAATAGCTGTTTTAAAAGCAGAATACTGTAAAGTCAGCTGGTAAAAATACTCCTCTTTAGGGTGATAAAAAACTGAAGTCTCTTGTCTCATGTTGCACATATACTGTAAGGTTCAAGCCTTGTGGCTAAACTGGCTATAATTTGAAAAATATATTTTCATGGTTCTGCATACCTGCATTGTTAGTGCCATCCTTTGTCCACAATTTCTGCTTTTTTAAATATTGAACGGATCTAAATTATTTTGTAGATATCAACATTATGCCTCAAATAATTGACAGAGCTTGTTTTAATCTTGTAACGTTCCTAATTAATTTGCCATGTGGGATTTAATTGGATTTTTTTTACATGTCTTTGACCAGCTGACAGATCTGATAGCAGGTGATCACCTGTTCTGAAGAGCCTCTGGTAATGTGTGTGGAATCTGGTAGTAGATCAGTCCCACCAAAACACCAAAGAAAATGTTAAGGAACAGTTGTGCATAGGACGTCTGTGGATTCCTCAAGATGTTCCTTACAGTGCGGCTGCTCACTAACAGGAGCTGCAACGTGGACAAATACCCTTTAGGAATTATTTGATTTTAACATTAATTGTCTGTTTTTATTGTCTTATCAGTGAGCATAAGTTTAGCTAAACCACTGCTTCTGTACCTGATAACAGAAAGGTGTAGCGTAACCGACTCGGTCACCTTTGGTGACTTCGGGGTCAAGCCCATCTGTTATCTGCGTAAGTCGCTCTTTCATCCTGATAAAATGAGACGACTGTCTATACATTACAGCAAGATGATTGTCCTGTTCCTCTGTCACCCCACTGCTGCTCAACTTCTCTACTAACACACCAACAAAATTAATGATGTTGAGATGAGTACAGAGCAGTCCTCAAATATTTACAGACCAATATACCAGATAGAGGCCCGGCAGAGGAATTAGCCCTTGGTGACTGGCACTGGTTAATAATAACAGAACTGTTAGTTACTTTAGACAATCATTCCAAAATCTACTGAACCCCTTCATTTTGAGTAAGTATTATGTACAATAAGCATGTTTAAGTTCTGGAATTTTGTGTACAGTATGTTTTTTGTCATCATTGGTATTATGCAAATTACTAGTCTTCTGACAAGACTGTGCTGAGCTGTAATCTAGCAATCTATTTTTGATTGCATAGTTTTAATGACTTTCTTATTACTGTAATGAAGAATGGGTAGGTGTGTCCAAAACTGCTAGTGTAAACAGTATCCGCTTGCTGTCTGGCCAATATACACTATATTGCCAAAAGTATTCGCTCACCCATTCAAATAATTAAATTCAGGTGTTCCAATTACTTCCATGGCCAAGTGTATAAAATAAAGCACCCAGGCATGCAGACTCTACAAACATTTGTGAAAGAAGGGGCCGCTCTCAGGAGCCCATTGAATTCCAGCGTGGTACTGTGATAGGATGCCACCTGTGCAACCAAAGTCCAGTCGTGAAATTTCCTCACTACTAAATATTTCACAGTCAACTGTCAGTGGTATTATAACAAAGTGGAAGTGATTGGGAATGACAGCAACTCAGCCACGAAGTGGTAGGCCACACAAAATGACAGAGCGGGGTCAGTGAATGCTGAGGCACATAGTGCGCAGAGGTAGGCAACTTTCTGCTGTCAATCGCTACAGACCTCCAAAGTTCATGTGGCCTTCAGATTAGCTCAAGAACAGTGTGTAGAGAGCTTCATGGAATGGGTTTCCATGGCCGAGCAGCTGCATCCAAGCCATACATCACCAAGTGCAATGCAATGCATCGAAGAACACCTTTGGGTTTAATAAGAGTGAAGACTGCGAGCCAGAACTTCTTGTCCAACATCAGTGTCTGACCTCACAAATGTGCTTCTGGAAGAATGATCAAAAATTCCTATAAACACACTCCTAAACCTTGTGGAAAAGCCTTCCCAGAAGGGTTGAAGCTGTTATAGCTGCAAAGGGTGGGCTGACGTCATATTAAACCCTATGGAATAACAATGGAATGTGTCTAAAGGCAGATGAGCGAATACTTTTGGCAATATAGTGTATATCTGCACTGGCCAAAAAACCATCAGCACCTTAAAGCACTATCCAAGACCTCATATATGATTACATTCATGTACTAATACAAAAACAGACCAGTAATGTTCTGTGACAACAGCAATGCTCAGATCATATTATAATAATTTAAGTAGGATATGCAGCACCTGATTTGTTAGTGTGATTCTGAGGCAGGACAGTCCCATTGATGACATCCAGGAGGAAGTCTGCTGGGTTGTTGAACGGCTCACACTTGTAACCTGTGAAAGTGGCAGTAAACATGCACTGATGCAGTGAAAGAATGGCTGCTCATTTGTTTTGGAATGTTTGACAGTCAGTTCAATATGTTTATCAGTACCCAAGTCCTCAAAGTAGCTAATGGCTTTGTTTGCAGCCCCTGCATAGATGATTTCCCCTTTATTCATGAGCGTGAGGTGGTCAAACTGTCTGAATATCGAGTAGCGTGGCTGGTGGATGGAAAAGATGACAGTCTTCCCTTTTTTAGAGAGCCTGTATAACAGAAACGGCATGTTGAAAAAGTTTCTATTCATTGCATTGATACAAATAAACAACTGATCAATCAATCTAACAATGCAAAAGACAAAGACAACTGAAAGCTGTTTGTGCTAACGGAAATAAATGGGGGTCTGCGCTTAAAGTTGATTGTGGTATGAAAGCAATTTTTCAACCAATTGAAAATACTTTAAGGGGAAACAGATACAATAACAAGCTTAAAGGAATGTTCCTGGTTCAACACAAGTAAAGCTCTTTTGAGAACATCTACAGACAGCTCTAATTTTACCATCGAAAAATGGCACACTTCACCTTTAATGTGGTTTGAACCCAGAACATTCCTAAAAGGCCTGTGATTAAAGCAGATCTGAAACGAGAACAGGCATGTAAAGAAGAAGACAAAGGCCTGGCCTGGGTGACTGATCTCATACTTCTGCAGCAGTTCCATGATGGAGTTGGCAGTGTTGGCATCCAGACCTGTGGTGGGCTCATCCAGGAACATGAGGGACGGGGATGTGATGAGCTCCATACCGATGCTACACCTTTTCTTCTCTCCACCAGAAACACCACGCAGATACTCAGTCCCAATCTGCCAATGCAAGTCAATGTAAAATTTAATTAGAATGAAGCCAAGTTAAATATACTGCAAATAAAATAATTGTTTTGGAAATAGTTTTTTGTGTGAATAAAGCACATGTAACTTGCTCCAGTTCCTTCAAAGAGCATGAGAATGCAGCTCAGACATGTCATATCAAAATTCCTTCACATGAAATTGGAGCTCATTACTTTAGTGTCTGCACAGTCTTTAAGGCCGAGCTCCTGTATTACAGAGTTGACCCTCATCTCTTTGTCTGATGAAGAATACTCTTTCCGTGACAGACGAAGATTGGCAGAGAAAGCCAGGTTCTCCCTTACAGTCAGAGTACCCATCAGAACATCATTCTGAAAAACATTTATGAACATATATTTCATAATTTCTGAAAGAAATATTTTACCCAGGAAAAAACATTGAAATTACATGCATCTTTCCAACTTTCTTAATCCAATGAACACACAAGGAGAATTTTGAAAGAATGTAGTTGTTTTTTCATGCAATCAGAATTAATGGACACTGGAGTTTCAAGCTTCAAAAAGGATAAAAATATCAAACATAACATCAAAATAGCCTGCACAACTTTAAAGTCTTTAAAAGCCTTCCAAAAGTCTCCCAAAAGTAGTAAGAAATCTAACTGACATTAGTGTCAGTCAGATATTTATTTATTTTACAGTATACATTTTTCATACAATTTTCTCAATTGTGTTTATAAAGAAAAAGAAATAAAAAAATAGTTTTACTGCATCAGCTGTCTTTTCTCCTACCTGAATCACATAGGCAGAGGACAGCCTGAGGTCAGAGGTCACGATAGTGTTGTCAACCAGAACTTGACCTGATTTTAATCCCTTAGGATCTTTCCGTCCTGCAATGACATCCAAAAGCCTAAAGAAAGACACGTTATGAGGCTGTTTATTGTTATTAAGTTACCATTATAACTGTAATAATGAATGTAAAATGATTTAAGCAGCATCATACAAACAGAAAAACATGAACCTGAACTTACGATGTCTTTCCACTTCCAGTAGGGCCCAGTACAGCATTCATACCAGGGTTCATGATGCCACTGTAACAGAAAGATGCTACTTTAAACTAAACATACCAGTCCTGCTGTCTGACTGTTTTTTTAATACGCTCATTTACAGGATGTCCCTACAGTTTATTTTCCCCATTCACTGCTTTTATTACAATTTTATTACAATACAACTCCATTAAGGATAGTCCTATGATGCATTTTATACAATATTGAAGAAATTGCTATGTATGCTAGACACATATATTTGTCTAAAAACAAACAGCAAACATTTAAACACAAAACTTTTAGATCCAAAGATCACTGATCAAGATACATAAATCCAGTGTGTTCAAACATTTGACTGTAGTGTACATCTTAGTGAATATGCGCACTTATTGTGAAAGTGTATCACCTGACATCTTTGAGTACTTCCTTATCAACCCACTTCCTACTAAACATGCTTAGTCGTTCCTTGACGCAGTAGCGCAGATGATGGAAACTAACAGTGGGGCCTGGAGACTGGAAACATGGCACTGACTCCTGTGTGTCTGCGGACGGCAGCTCATCCAGCATGATGTCTCTCTCTGAGAGACTTGCCTACAGATGGATTAGGCATTACAGAGGCATTACAAACAAACACAGCTGTGCTCCTTCATTTCATATCACTGACAATCCGAACAATTATAAAACATGTTATGCGCAGATCGTATATGCTATTTTCGCGTTGCAAAAACACTTTCAATTGCATAAAGTCAAAAGCTCGCCACTAATGCCGCGACGACGCCATTGTAGTGGGCGGTTCTGTAGCTGTAGCAGAATATATTATAGCTGTAGCTGTATTTACATTCAATATTAGAGCCTCTAAGATTGCTTTAAGATACATGCCACATCTAAATATGAATGAAGTTAAGTAATGATATTGTTTTGTAATCAAAATCCTTCAAACTCAAATTCCAAAATATTTTATAATAGCTGTTGGGTAACAAATGACACCAATAAAACCACATTAGGATGCATCAAGGCAAGACGTATTTAATAAAGCAGCTTATAAATAAAAAAGGGTGATCAGTGTTCTTTTACTCAGGACAATAAAGAGCAGCTGCCATTGTCAACACACCGGCTATAAGGAAACGTGTCCGTGCAGTTTGACCTGATCGCTGTTTTTCCCATTTTACACTGTTTGCATGACCCTGCATTAAGCCACTGCAGTTTTTTGTTTATTTTAGTAAAACCTTCAAGGTCAATTAGTTAGTCGCCTTTATATTAAAATAATCCAACAAGTATCAACCTTTTCTATAAACCCGATATATACGGATAAAAGGAAAGCCTGTTGTGGTTTTCCGGTTGTGTTTGCATTCACTTCGCTTTATCTTTTAGCCACTATCACAGTAGCAATAAGACGTTCAGAAATGTACTCCAATGCATAATGTGGTAATTGCGTACATATACTACTAGAAAACAGATCAAAGTTTATTGTCGTTTTTCTTCCCCACCGAGGAGCCGAAATACAGTGTGTTCAGGATCATATAACAAATCTTTCCATAACAAAAACTTAACATCAGTTAAACCACACACGCGTTAATATACAGACATACAGAACTAAATGATGATCTATAGCTGTACGTTTGTATTAACGTTTCCAGTACACATATTACTGCACGCGCATTTTCTTCAGGCTAACAGTACATAATCATGTGTATCATTCGACATGTAAGTAACTGGTTAAATAAATTAATTTTCGACTATAAATAAAAGTGTTTACGTACCATGTTGTTGAGATGTCCTCCAGTGGGGTAGACTTTACTACCCGTAAAGGTCTTGCCTCTGGTTAGTTTACATTAGGGAGTGGGCTGGATTTTCCTAAAGACCTTCCACTCACAACCCCCACCAACATCTCAAGACATCATCACAGATACAAAAAGATCATATAAACAGGAGCTGTATCTCTTTATAACTACATTCTACAGGTCAGTTCATCTCGCAGCATTATAATAGTAAAGAACTGCTGTAGGATATTGTTACAGAAGAGTGAACAGGTTTGTCTGCCTGTGAAGTGTTTTCAGTTAAAGGCTTTTAGAGGTGTGTAGGTGAGAAGGGGTTGAGGTGAGAAATGTGTTTCAATGTATAGAAATGTTGGGAATCTGTGTGTAAAACTACAACCTTTTGATGCATAAATGATCAAATCGCAATTTTAACATGATCTGTTCACTGCAAAGTGATAGTAAAAGATCTTCTGGAGGTGCATCTCATCTCCAAGTCATCTATTGAAAATAAATATATACGCATAATTCATACAATCCAGAAGCTATGATAATATTGAGATCCTCCAAATTAACAGACAATTGGCTGAAAACCATAAAACTGATATCTTAAACTCACAAACATGTTTTGAGAACTTTCAGAAAGAAGGGACTGGTTTAATGCTTGTGTTACGACATGATTTACATTTATGAAATCAAATTCTATGAATGTTTCAAATTCTAGAAAGGCCTTAAAATGCTCCATATCTGCCTACTTTTACATCTTTTAGAAGAAAATAAACACAACCCTAGATATCTATTTGACACTGTGGACAAAGGAACCAAAGATAAAGCGTAATCTTCATCTGACAGTTGTCAATACCATAATAGCGATGATTTTATGAATTTCTTTAATAACAAAATCGCCACTGCAAGAGACAAAATCATTAACATGCAACTGTCTCCGACATAAACAAATCAGATGGTGCATCATAACCTGCCCAAGAAGCAACTCCAGGCATTCTCTACTATAGATAGGGAGGAACTGTCAAAAATAATCATAGCATCTAAATCAACATCATGTATGCTTGATCCTATACCTACCAGGTTCCTGAAAGAGATGCTGCCTGAGATTATAGACCCTCTACATAGTATTATTAATACGTCATTGGTGTTAGGACATGTCCCAAAGCCTTACAAAGTGGCAGTTATCAGACCCCTTATTAAAAATCTCAGGGAACTAGTAAACTACAGACCCATCTCAAACTTACCTTTTATCTCAAAAATATTGGAAAAGGTGGTGTCTTCACAGATATGCTCTTTCCTGGAAAGAAATTATATCTATAAGAGTTTCCAATCAGGATTCGGACCATACCATAGTACAGAGACTGCTCTCATCAGAGTAACTAATGACCTGCTTTCGTCAGCCGATCGTGGCTGCGTCTCTCTTCTAGTACTACTCGACCTTAGTGCAGCTTTTGACACTATTGACACAGCATTCTACTAAATAGGCTTAAAAACTGTATTGACATAAGTGGAACTGCACTGGCATAGTTTAGATCATATTTATGTGACTGATTCCAGTTTGTTGCTGTGGGCGGAAGGGTCTCGTGCTGTTACATTTGGAGTATCACAGGGCTCAGTTCTGAGGACCCTACTTTTCAAATCCCCTAAGGGATTATTAGGCTGCATTAATTTTTGGTTCTGTTGACTTCTAACTTAGACTAGGGTTTTGTAAACTATAAACGTCCAATATTTTACTGTATATATTTTTGTATGTATGTATGTATACTGCTTTTGCATGTTGTGTAGTTCATGGTACTATTGCAAATCCCTTATAGCACTGTCCCATGATGTAGCCTATTATATACCTTCCTTATATAAGATGGAATGCATGTATTTTGCTTAACATTTATAATTTATTTAAGCTGGAATGCTATATTTTGCTCAACAATTTTGTGGCTTTATCGATTCTCTTTGTTCGTAAACATACTATAGGCCTACTATAGTATTAGTCTTATCCCACACATAACTTTTGCAATGATACCATTAACATGTCAGACATTTGTTCTGTGTTTTACTACTATTCTTTGTTTTTTATGCAAAGCTGCTTTGAAGCAATGTAACATTGTAAATAGCGCTACATAAATAAAATTGAATTGAATGCATTTGACAGATGCTTTTATCTGAAGCGATTTACAGTGCATTTGTGTTATACATTTAACAAAAAACACCATCCAAACAAGGAAAATGCTGTTTTAAAACAAACGTATTTAATAAAAAATACAAATTAAGCCCAAAAGCAAAATGTTTTTGTTCTAACGAAATGACATTAAAAAATACATTAAAAATTTGTTTTTTAAAAGGAATTTTAAGCATTTAGTAAACATTTAGTTTAAAACTAAGAAACAATATCCCTGTCGCTGGGAACAGTCAAATTGGTAAAACAAACAAACAAAACAGTCATTAAAAGGAAATAAAAATATGCCTTGGCAATACATTGTGCTTGGGTGCTGTAGTGTAAATGATATGTTCTGTGGCAACATTTGAAAAATCTTATGGACAGTCATGTGCACTCAGATACAGTAAACTAGCCATACAGAGCAGGCTGATCCTGCTGCCAGCCCAAGTGTGAGGAAGAAAGACATGATCACGCCTGCCGGCTCAGCCAGTTCCCGTGGCACAACTTTGGGCCCATAGATCATGGGCAGTGTGCCCAAATACCCGTTAGAAATCCCCAGCAAGCAAACGAAGACCACAGGAAAGAGGTCGTGTGCAAAGAATATATTGTGTAGGTGGTAGCGTGGTTGATAGTTACACAATATAAATAGCGGAACCAAGACGGTTCTGATGATGACCAGCAATGGCAGCATGCGGCTGGTGGGGCCTGGGACCTGGAGCCAGGCCGTTATCTGACGGCCACAGAAATCGGCCACATTGTACAATAAAAAACTAGTAAGAGGCACAAAGTAGGTGGTAGACCAGGGGTTTTCAGGGTCTTTATTCATAGACTGGATTCCAGAAGATACGGCAGGGAAAATCATGATGGAGATGAAGAATACGTAGAAGACGCAGAAGCCCAGCACACACGTCTTCTTCAGAATGGGCGAGAGGGGTGGCACGGACGCAGCTGCAGTGTCTGAGCTGTTGTGGCTGTTATACTCACTGGAGGAAGCTGCCATTTCCATGTAGTATCTGAAAGAGAGAGGTTAGTTACACTCTCTTTCAGATACTTACTTTGACATTATCGCAAATAAAATATATATTAGAATAGCAAGGAAATCAAACCAACTTTAACCCATTTGACTAACCCTGAAATCATTAATGATGCTTCACCTGGGTATAATGACTAAATGTATAATGATTAAAAGTTAATGTAAATTAGCGAAGTTACTTAGTCATTAATAATTCACGCTTTACCTTTTTTCAGTGTTCTGGGAATCAAACCCATGACCTTGGTGTTGCTAGCATTATGCTCAACAAGTTGAGCTACTGGAATCACGTTACATATAATCAACAGCACAGTATAATATAAAGAGATCTAACAGAACACATTCATATGTGTGCCTTCATTCTTTGTTTCCTCACATCTGGTGATTTTAGCCTTCACAACAGAAGGCATTAACATTAACAAAACAAAAGAAGCAGTTCACAGGTTATACTTCACAAAGACATTAAAGCTTCTAGGAATTACTACTGTACTGTGAGTTACATCAGGTCGTAAATAGCTACACATTCTTTAGTTATGCAAACAGTAGTGTAGGGAGGGAAAAAGAATACATGCTTGTTAACTCTGTCAAGGCACATTTTGTGAAAGTGTATGGGAAACAGTTTGTATTGCAAGTTGTTGTATTGCAAATTATTCCAGAAATACGAATAGACCACAAAAAACTGGTCTGTATATGTTCTGATGCAAATCCACAAAAAACGTATGACTTTTTCCCACCACTTTGTAGTAAATAATAAAAAAATCAGAAAGACAATGAACAAAAATATATGAAAATATAGTTTACCCACAAACATGGTATACAGTCAGATCCATAAATATTGGGACATCGACACAATTCTAACATTTTTGGCTTTATACACCACCACAATGGATTTGAAATGGAACGAACAAGATGTGCTTTAACTGCAGACTGTCAGCTTTAATTTGATTTGAAATCAGGTGAACGGTGTAGGAATTACAACAGTTTGCATATGTGCCTCCCACTTGTTAAGGGACCAAAAGTAATGGGACAATTGGCTTCTCAGCTGTTCCATGGCCAGGTGTGTGTTATTCCCTCATTATCCCAATTACAATGACCAGATAAAAGGTCCAGAGTTAATTTCAAGTGTGCTATTTGCATTTGGAATCTGTTGCTGTCAACTCTCAAGATGAGATCCAAAGAGCTGTCACTATCAGTGAAGCAAGCCATCATTAGGCTGAAAAAACAAAACAAACCCATCAGAGAGATAGCAAAAACATTAGGCGTGGCCAAAACAACGGTTTGGAACATTCTTAAAAAGAAGGAACGCACCGGTGAGCTCAGCACCACCAAAAGACCCGGAAGACTACGGAAAACAACTGTGGTGGATGACCGAAGAATTCTTTCCCTGATGAAGAAAACACCCTTCACAACAGTTGGCCAGATCAAGAGCACTCTCCAGAGGTAGGTGTATGTGTGTCAAAGTCAACAATCAAGAGAAGACTTCACCAGAGTGAATACAGAGGGCTCACCACAAGATGTAAACTATTGGTGAGCCTCAAAAACAGGAAGGCCAGATTAGAGTTTGCCAAACGACATCTAAAAAAGCCTTCATAGTTCTGGAACAACATCCTATGGACAGATGAGACCAAGATCAACTTGTACCAGAGTAATGGGAAGAGAAGAGTATGGAGAGGGAAGGGAACTGCTCATGATCCTAAGCATACCACCTCATCAGTGAAGCATGGTGGTGGTAGTGTCATGGCGTGGGCATGTATGGCTGCCAATGGAACTGGTTCTCTTGTATTTATTGATGATGTGACTGCTGACAAAAGCAGCAGGATGAATTCTGAAGTGTTTCGGGCAATATTATCTGCTCATATTCAGCCAAATGCTTCAGAACTCATTGGACGGCGCTTCACAGTGCAGATGGACAATGACCCAAAGCATACTGCAAAAGAAACCAAAGAGTTTTTTAAGGGAAAGAAGTGGAATGTTATGCAATGGCCGAGTCAATCACCTGACCTGAATCCGATTGAGCATGCATTTCACTTGCTTAAGACAAAACTCAAGGGAAAATTCCCCAAGAACAAGCAGGAACTGAAGACGGTTGCAGTAGAGGCCTGGCGGAGCATCACCAGGGATGAAACCCAGCGTCTGGTGATGTCTATGCGTTCCAGACTTCAGGCTGGATTTGCAACCAAGTATTAAAAAAGTGAAAGTTTGATTTATGATTATTATTCTGTCCCATTACTTTTGGTCCCTTAACCAGTGGGAGGCACATATGCAAACTGTTGTAATTCCTACACCGTTCACCTGATTTGGATGTATATACCCTCAAATTAAAGCTGACAGTCTGCAGTTAAAGCACATCTTGTCCGTTCGTTTTATTTCAAATCCATTGTGGTGGTGTATAGAGCCCAAAAATGTTAGAATTGTGTCGATGTCACAATATTTATGGACCTGACTGTATGTTCAATGCTATTTTAAAAGCATCCCAGGATGTATCTCATGAATTTATTACTAGAATGGAAGTGCAAAACAACCAATGGATTGAAAATGTAGACGAATAGTCAAAATTTGACACAACGTTATTTAAATAACCTGTTATTTGTTTTTAGGTTGGTAGTCCGATGTAACTCGGGCGTTTTTCTCATTTTAAGACGTCGCATCATGCATATACAGCACTCTAGTGCCACCTTATGGTAACTCAGAGTTCTACATTTACCGAATATTCTACAACCTGACACTGCTCTAAATTCCAAACCTGTAATATTTCCATGGAACATAGAAGAATATAAACTAGAAGAAACATTTATTTGATGACCAGCTGAAATTCACAACTCCCACTGCAACAATCTCTTGGTCATGCAAGTACATCCTCTACAACATCAAAAAGATAAGACCTTTCCTGTCTAAGCTGGCAACACAGCTCCCAGTCCAAGCATTTGTAATATCAAGGCTGGACTACTGCAATGCCCTACTGGCTGGCCTTCCCTCCAACGCCACCAAACCCCTGCAAATTACTCCTTCAGATATACGTTCCCTCCAATGCACCTGCCTTCCACTGTTAACACTGTCTCTAACATTAAAACTATTCTTACTTGTAAATGTGGCTTTTTGGTTCTCAGGACAAAATGTTAAATGCTTTCTCTCTTTGTAAGCTGCTTTGGATAAAAGCATCTGCTAAATTGATAAATGTAAATGTCCTATATTCCATGTCTTCATGTCTTAATAATTGTTGAAAGTTATAGAGCTTTGAAACAACATAAGGGTGAGTACACAACTTTATTTTTTGTGTACTGTATCTTTAAGCCAAACATGAGCACCAGTAACCACTAGAAGTTGTCAGTGCCAGAAGTTGTCAGTGCTGAAACTATGCCACATCAGCATCTGCTGATCTCTACATCACAACTATGTCATGAAACTGCGGTTTGACCTTAGACTGCTGATGAAACTCAGATTCACTAGCAGCAGCACATTTCCTCTTTCTGTCTCCGCTCACTCCTCTCTCATCAAAAGCACAAAGTCCATTTTATGTGCTGTGGTCACAGAGGAGAACTTCATGAGACAAATAAAAGAGAAGTCTGGACTTCTTGACTAATGAATTGTTGAGTTCAGTTGTTTATGGTTGTCAAGCTACTAAACTTCGCGGTTACAAAATGTAGCTGATATTTAGTCACTTCAGTGGTGTGTGTATTTTTTTTACTTCAGTGACTTCAGTGGTGTGTATAATTTTACTTCTACTTTATTTTAATTTTGCATTAGTTATGAAAATCAGAATGTAGTTTTGAGACACTTCACATTTTGTGAATTCAAGTGTTATATAAAGACCATGGCAATTACCACATAATATTTATACCATAATAATGTTATAAAATTACTTGTCCTGTGAAATAAGGGATTTTGGTCATACTTGAACATAATTAAACAAGATACAATCAACTGATGTTAGCTACTGACTCTGTTCAGAGCTAATAAGAAATTGGTGGTACATGTTAAGGAAAGTCCCTCACCGTGCATAAGGCAGTCTGGGCAGCAGCAGGTACATGCCGATACAAACGAGTGTGAAGATGTCGGCAGTGAGGAAGTACACCAGCGCACTGTTGGTCACATCACTGGCCACAGCCAGATCCACTATGGAGGCCACTGCACTCAAAGTGCCGCCCATGGCCTGACCTAAACACCAGAGACCAAAGAAAAAAGCCTAGTCTGTGTCTGCCAGTCTTGGGCATACTTTTAATTTTTAATTCCACATGTGGGAACACTCCCTAAAAGAATCTGAACTGGATCTGAATTGGAATGGCAGGAAGAAGAGTTTACTAAAGTGCAATTAAAAAAAAACATTTACACAACAGAATTATCAAACAGGTTATTAATTTCAGAAAATGTATCTGAAAGAAACCCATTTATAAACCTAAAAAAAGGATCCAATAGACACTAATAGTATCAATTTTAATTGAATTAAGTTGCTGAACAATCAGAAAATTGAACAATACCTGATATGAGAGCTTGGGATATCCTCATGGGAAAGTGGCCACTGATACCGAACACACTGCCAGAGAAGATGTTGGACGCCCCACTCACCAGCGCTACACTGGCCAGAGTTCCCTCAAAGAACCGCATCCTACAGCCAGACACATCCACTTTCACCAGCACTGTGGTCACCACGAACACCAGCAGGATTACAAACAGAGAGACCAGGATCCGTACCTGAGAGGAAAACCTGACAAAATACACATACAGTAAATCAGGGAGTCATATTTGACATTAAAAAATGCAAATATTCTACCGCAGTTAATATCGCTAATAATACTGCTGTTCATACATTTTGGCATGTTGCTAATACCCCTTAGTACTCTGCAGGGCATATGGGTGTTATGTACTATGTACTACAGTGAATTTAGAACTTGTTTTATATTAATACTTTCATTGATATGAATACTTGGAGGCAACATTTAAATAATTTTTATAACCAGTTTGTATGTCCATATTTCAATCATTCCAGTACAGTAAGTCTTGGTGCAGACATAAGAATGTTTATTAGACAGGATGATTGGCCTGCTGGCCAACATTTTCTGTGTGCTGGGAATGAGACACAGTGAACCTTTATTCTCTGAGAGTACAGAAACTGGAATCAGTTACAAAAACACCACAGTACACTTGAAAAGGACATTGTGCTTGCTAACTCAATGTAGTTGAGCTGCTTTGCTTGTGCTGTACAAGTTGTAAACACTAGTTAACTAGTAAACATCTCTTTAATGAGAACAGAACTGACTAATACTACTATTCAAAGGGTCTTTAATTGACTCAAACCTCTGTAGTCTTAAATTCAACTGTCCTTTTATAATGCTTACTATGGTTGCAAAGCTGGGAAATTTTGGAAATATTCCAAATTGTAATATGGACATTTTTCTTTAGTATTTTTTAAAAACAGTTTTATATACACATATAAATATAAACATATTCGCTTTCTCAACATGACTAGTCTTCATCCTTGTGCCATTTTGGTGAGCGTTAGGGTTTCCAAATATATACACCAAAAATTAAAGGAAGTAAACTAGTTAACCAAGGTTTGGAAGCAGAACCACGTCTCAACCAATCAACCAAAACATACCTACATTGGGTCATCCTTTACAGATATGTTTTTTGTCGACTTCACCTTCCCCAACCCCTCTTTTGTTCCCTTTCATCAGGCTGCCTAGACCTTACATCTAATGCATAGATTAACCTGGCTAACATCCCCTTCCCCTTCATATCCTTTCCTAATTGATCTCCATATTCTATACAACAAATAAATTCTGAAACCTCTTAGTTGTGGCGTGGTCATTGCTTCTGTGGACAGGTTTTACTTCAATGTAAAACTACTATGGTTGTCCTGCCAGAAATCAGCATTTAAAATCACAGGCTGTGGGTGGATGAAACAGTGTACCATACTATAATAACAGAAGACAGCTGTGCATGTGTGTTGCTCTCTTACCTGTTTACCAGGAGGTAGTTGAGGATGAGGCACAGCACTGAGGGGACTGTGGAAGCGATGGCAATATAGCTCTCAAAGTAGTCCTGAGCCACAGATAAAGAGAAAGCTAATATAAAACTTTATAAATTATTGGGGTAAAAAGTGACCTGCACACATTGTTCTAAAATTTCGATGCTTACAGCAGAGAAAAAACACTGTCATCTACATAAATACATCTTACACGTTTTGAAGAAGTATGCTCAAGATATTTAAGATGGCAAAGCTTTATAACTGAAAGTGAGAGTAAAGCATCATCATATTATTCTTATGAATGTTTAGAACTCATAATGTGTCTGATTGCAATAGAAAATATAAATCATGACTTATGACAAATAAAAAAAAAAGTTTCTGGACAGCAGCTGAAAAACATCTTTGGAAATGAATGATCCAAACACATTTTCAACTTATTCATTGAAATTGAGTTTTCTCTTCCTGTGGAAATGCATGTGGTCTGTCTTTGCCATCCTGGCAATTAAGACAGAAACACGTCATAATAACCAACACATTTCAGTATCCCAGGATGCACCTCAGCATCCTTATCCAATTTATTTAGAAACAAATATGAATGTGCAGTCAGTAAATCAGTGTGTGGGCAAAACCAGATCTACAGTCAGAGTTAAAGTAACAAAACAAAACACAAAGACTAACACTGCACAAGTCAACTCACACCATTAAAAAAAGTTTTTAAAACCATTAAAAACCCATTTTTTAAATTTTCACCATGTGTGACTTTAGTACAATCAAAATCTTTAGGATTCCTAGGGAATAAGAAAGAAATATCAGAAAAGCATAAGACAAGATCTCTTAAATACCACAGGACAATGAGAACGCAACACAGAAACATCTCAGTCTTTAAATAACTCTTCAGCAAGCAGGTGATACTCATGCCCGAGATAAACATGTCAGCTGACACGCTTTAGTAACAGTCTGCAAACTTGGTTGCCTGTCTTAGTTCTTTAATGTGAGAAAGAGAGAGAGAGAGAGAGAGGCTATGTTCATAACTGCTCTGCTTGTTGCATACTCTGCTGTATATATGCATACTCTGTTGCATAATCTGCTGATACATGTTTCAAACTGTCACATGACATTTTAAAATAAACATACTTATTTAGAATTTTGAAACTGGTAGTTGATGTAAAGTGGTTAATAGTGAGAGTGGTTGGTGAGAGTGAGAAAGCCTGGGATGCAAACTTCTGAACTGGCTAAACCCTCTATCAAGTAACTGCAAAGAGAAAAGTGATGAAAACTGGCTCAGAATTGTTTACCACAAGACTAATTATTTAGCTCATGCTCACAATAACACTAAAATAGCAGCATACTACATGCAGCTGTTAATATATGCCCTCTCTAAGCATATATATCTCTCTAATTCAAAAAGTGGTGTCCAGTTACTCTATCAGTTTTAAATAAAACAATGAATCTAGAAGTAGGTATATGTAACATCAGGGTTCATATGATATCAGATTTATTTGGCACACTGAAACTAGAATAAACATACTAAGGCTTATAAGGACATTAGACCTCTTATAAAGACTACTGTTTTTGTCTGGTAACATAGAAATGCAAAGCTGCTTTAAAAAAAGTGTACATTGTGAAAAGTGCTATAGAAATAAATATGAATTGAATCTTTCAGCTATCTTCTAAAACAGAATGCACAAAAGACTCAATTCACATTTATTTCAACTGATTTTGGTAAAACTGTGATAGGCGTAAAGATATGTTCCAGAACACAAATACTGGGTCTATTTACATTAGATTGAACTGTTTTACATTTTATAACAAATCATTTTATAACTTTTATAACTTAATAATGATTTGCATTTTAATGAGTAAATTAAGTATTTGACCCCGCAAACATGACTTAGTACTTGGTGGCAAAACCCTTGTTGTCAATCACAGAGGTCAGATGTCTCTTGTAGTTGGCCACCAGGTTTGCACACATTTTGTCCCTCTCCTTTTTGCAGATCCTCTCCAAGTCATTAAGGTTTCGAGGCTGACGTTTGGCAATTCGAACCTGTAGTTCCCTCCACAGATTTTCTAGGGGATTAAGGTCTGGAGACTGGCTAGGCCACTTAATGTGCTTCTTCTTGAGCCACTCCTTTGTTGCCTTGGCTGTGTGTTTTTAGTTATTGTCATGCTGGAACACCCATCCACGACCCATTTGTAATGCCCTGGCTGAGGGCAGGAGGTTCTAACCCAAGATTTGATGGTACATGCCCCTGTCCATCATCCCTTTGATGCAGTGCAGTTGTCCTGTCCCCTTAGCAAAGAAAGACCCCCAAAGCACAATGTTTCCACCTCCACGTTTGATGATAGGGATGGTGTTCTTGGGGTCATAGGCAGCATTCCTCCTCCTTCAAACACGGCGAGTTGAGGCCAAAAGGCTCAATTTTGGTCTCATCTGACACTTTCACCCAGTTCATCTCTGAATTATTCAGATTGACAAACTTCAGACGGCCATGTAGGAGGACTTTGCGGGCGCTGCAGGATTTCAGTCCCTCACGGCGTAGTGTGTTACCAATTGTTTTCTTGGTGACTATGGTCCCAGCTGCCTTGAGATCATTGACAAGATCCTCCCGTGTAGTTCTGGGCTGATTCCTCACTGTTCTCATTAAAACTTCACAAGGTGAGATCTTGCATGAAGACCCAGGCCGAGGAAGATTGACAGTTATTTTGTGTTTCTTCCATTTGCGAATAATCACACCAACTGCTTACCTTCTTATCACCTTCTCACCAAGCTGCTTGGCGACAGTCTTGTAGCCCATTCCAGCCTGGTGTAGGTCTACAATCTTGTGCCTGACATCTCTGGACAGCTTTTTTGGTCTTGGTCATGGTGGAGTTTTGAATCTGATTGATTGATTGCTTCTGTGGACAGGTATCTTTTATACAGGTAACAAGCTGAGATTAGGAGCACTCCCTTTGAGAGACAAAAATCTTGCTAACTGGGGAAAATTCTTATTTCACATTAAAATGCAAATCAATGTATAATTTTTTTAAAATATGTTTATTTTAGTTTTTTTGTTGTTATTCTGTCTCTCACTATTAAAATAAACCTACCATTAAAATTATAGACGAATCATTTCGGACCAACAGCGGGCAAACGTACCAAATCAGCAGGGAATCAAATAATTTTTTTTTCACTGTATGTCTTAGCAGGCAACACAATCCTATAATTCCTATCATGACCAACAGAAGTAGTGTGCACAGGATGCCTTAAAACATTGTCTATTTAGGGAGCTCACTATTTTTTGGAACAGAGCCATAGCATCATTTTAATTGTGGCTATACCAAAGGTAAATATGAATTACACAGCTCAACTCACAGATATAAACACAAACACACTTACGCTGAGGTCATTATTAGTCTCCTCCTGGCCTGTGGCGCTGGAGTTGTTACTCAGCTTGTACAGCCAGTATTGTTTGGCTGTGATGAAGAAATTCCAGGGCAGCAGAGAGCCGATGCCCATCAGGAAGAAGATGAAGTACACCATATTGTAGGAGTCATCTGGGCAGCGACGGGAAGCCAACGAACCCGAGGGCTGCTGCCGGGTGAGCAGCGGGGAGGTGTCGCCCCCCACAGCCTCCCCCTCAGACCGCTCTTCATCACACACGGAGGAGTTATTAGAGGGAATGTAGGAGGAGTTCACACTGGCCTGAAATGACTGCGTACCATCCATCCTCAGCAAGGAGGCATGGAACTACAGAAAGGGAACTGAGAGAAAGGGGAGAAGGTTGTAGATGGAAAATGTCACCAGGAGCAAAGATTTAAGGCTGGGGGAGACAGAAAACAAGGACACCTTATTAAAACAATATAATACTAGATTTAACTCCAAATTAAACCAATGCCAATTAAACAAGACTACTGTACTGTACTGTACTGTACTGATCTTACTTGAGCTTCAGCTCTTCTCCTGCTGTGAAGTTACCACCAGTCTACCAATAAAGTATCATTCTGGGTAAAAGATGCTTTTAGCTCAAAATACAGATGAGAAGTGAAGACTCAAGAGCTACAAGTCTGCAAGAGACAGACAGAGCACATGTGAAAAGTCATCTCCACTGCATTACTCACAGTACGCCAATTTACACCCTGTAGAGCAGAGCACACAAGTGTGTAATGAGGCACAATCTCTCTCTTTCTCTCAACTGCAACACATGGATCATTTGTTGTCACAAGCGATTCTAAAACTGCTGATGTTTAAAAAGCATCGCTCACATGCTTCTGTGCTCTGCTCAGGGTTTCTTGGACTCACTCACATGACACAAAAGACAAAGACACCGACAGTTGCCTAGGAAAATACAAACCCCGTTCTATTGACACCTCATCACAATTTAACACTGATTTGCCCCCTTGCCATAATTTGCTGTTACAAAAGGTAGCTTACTAGGTTTTGAGACACAGACCGTTATTTATGATATTAAAGTGTGTTTATAAAATGTCAAGGTGTGTAATATAAAGTGAAGGTAGACTGAAGTGTCCAGTACTTTTAAAAGTGCAACAAAAACAATCTGACGTAAAATCAAAATACAACTAGGTTTAGATTTTGAAAGTTTTTTTTTAAATCAATGAACTAGGAACCAATAAGAAACCTATTTTGGAGAATAGGTTAATATATTTCCAAAAACAAATTAAAGTTTTTTATTTACTGGTATATTATGATCAGGTGACCAGATCTGACGTTTCTTAACTCAAGAAATAAATCAAATCTGCAAAACTGCTGATTAAAACACTACTAGAGCTTATCTATTTATAAATGTAAATACTCACCAACAGCTTGATTTAAGCTGAATTTATCTTCCTGACACAAACAGACAATAACAACAACACTGTATCTTAGTACATGATAACAGCAACTAAGCATGATAACAAGTATCTGACCAGTAGTACACAACACGATCTGTGTACTAGGAAATGGTAATAGTTACTAAAATTCACGGTCATCACAATTTCAAATTAAAAGCCCCAATGGCATGTGAAAAGTCTGGACACCAACAAGACTGAACGCGAAAATAAAACAGTTGATATTCTTACGTTTTCATAATTCATTTTAAACAGTTTAGTATAGCTCTGTATAGCTTCACTGTTTGTCTCTTTATTGTTGGAATGCTAAAATGCATTTTTACATTTTAACTCTATTTTCTGAGCTTTGCAACAATACGAAATAGTGAAAAGTGCTATAGGAATGCAATTTATGGCAAAAGGATTGCAGCCTTTGGGCTCATTTTGAATTTTCAAGATGTTATAATATATTTTATTATTTTTAATGAATATAAAATCAACATGATTTACTAAATTAAGCATTAATGAATCGCTTTCATTTAACATTGTTTATTGTAATAAATGTATATGTACGTTAAATTACGTACTATATATGACGTTCTATATGACGTACTATAAAAACGATGGAAAATAAACAATCGTTGTAAAAATAATAAAAATTGTTAAATGCACTACGCTCTTTCCATCCTTGCAAAGTTAAGGGTCATTGCTTTTATTCTGAAATCCGCTAGATGTATTTTTGTGTGCTTATATCGGTGGAGTTGGAGTGCCCTGCTTGATTAAAGGTGAGGGTTTTTAATTCACATTAAACAAACACATAACTTGTATTTATTTGAATAAAGTTTAATGACTTTCGCATCAGTTGTTCTCGTTTAATTGTAGGCGGGATTACTAAATATGATGCTATAAACCTGTCTAAAGCACACGTGGATACAGTTAGAAATCTCCATACACGTCGTTGATATTTAATTCTTACATGTTCGTTCATTTGAGTAAAGATACAATCTGCTTTTTTCTAAATATTTTTGTACATGTTAGAAAAGTATTTTTTTTTGGTATTGCATAATATAACGAGTCAAAAACCATACTGGACTGCCAAACTGTCACTGTACTGCAGATCCGACGGTCACGAAAAATCTAGAAATAACAGGAATTTATTACATTTTCAGACCTGGAAAATCATGGTCGTGGGAACCCTGATTTACCATAGAAGAGATGAATATAAAGTTAAAAAAAACATCCTTATGTTTTCAATTTGTTGACAGACAATGGCTGATGAAGGTCCAGCAGAAGACTACCCTACTGAAATTGAGGAAAACCTCAATGATTTCGATTCCTCTGTGGACTTTATTCAGAATATGGTCCAGACTCTTGTGTCTGTATCCAGAAGCAGCCATCTGTTTAAAGTAAGAAAATGCACAAAGGCTCATATTTGTTATGACCTGTCACATACAAATGGGTTTTTTATAATGCTTTTATATGTTTTTACTTTGTTCAAGTTGGATCCTCTTGATCAAGCTAAATTGGATCTGATGTCTGCATATGCTCTTAACTCAATGTTCTGGAGTAAGTCTTTAAACTGTCATAGTTTACTTATCATGTGTTATAAAAGGTTTTTTAGGTTATAATGTTAATCTTTTCTTCATAGTGTATTTGGTGACACAAGGAGTCAATCCAAAAGACCATGGGATCAAACAAGAATTGGTAAGGGGGGATTGTCTGAATGCAAAACTGTATCTCCTTATCGTTCTACTTCAAGGAATGTTAAGCTCAACCAACATGTGGTTACAATAACACACTTAGCATGGAAGTACAAATGCCCATTTTAAGGGTTTTAAAAACAGAAACTTGTATGATGTTGCGTATGTGTATTATTTTTGTGTAGATACAAGGCATAATTGCTATATATGGTCTAATTTAACTTAACGTATTAACGCAGAATCTTCCTTTCAGTAAATATATGTTGTATATATGTTCTTCTTATTGTAATGTCACTACTTTTAGAAGACATTGTTAATAATGGAAGTTCAGAAACAAATAAACAGTTTCTTTCACCTCATAGGAGAGAATCAGGACGTATATGAACAAAGTGAAGGAGATCACAGACAAAAGAAAAGCTGCCCGTCTCAACACAGATGCAGCGTCTCGGTTTGTAAGAAATGCATTATGGGATGCAGAGGACAAGAAACGGAAGGACACAGCCGAGCATTCCAACAAAGGAAAACACAAGAAAATACAAGTTTAATTGACTTAAGCTGACTGTCAAACACGCACAGCATGCATTTTTGTGCGTCTTGTGCATTTGGGATTATGCACAACAAATATCTTTGCACAGAAAAACAGCTTTGAAAGCCTGGTGTGTATCATGTGACTGTCCATGCTGCTACATTGCTCATATTCTACAGGTGTTAAGCAGTATTATTTTTTTCAAGTAAGGTAATGTGTTTTGAACTAAAGAGGAAACTCAATGCAAGTTATACACAAAAAAGAATTTTTATTGTTTTTTCTATTTTTGTTTAAAGAAATTGTTTTTGTAGAGTATATTTCATATGTGGGGTTTATAAACTGAGGTATTCTGTGTGAACCATTCATACTAACAGTTCCATTAAAACTTTTAAACCTCGGTTTTCATTTGAGAATTTTTTGTCTTCTCTTGATTTAACAATTTAATTTTAATTATAATTATATTATAATTATTTAATTATAATTATATAATAGTTTGTCTTTATGGTTTGTCTTTTGTGTTTTCAGTGGTATTCATAATTTTTTTTAAGAAATCTTATTGCCAGGTAGACTGAAACTTTAATTATTTGAGACTGAGTAAAACTTTTTGAGGAAATAAATATGGTTGACCATAGGCTTTTTAGAAAAATATGAATATTTGAGCAATTAAAGTTATGAAAATGTCACCTTTGTTTAGCCAAAAATATTGTGTTTTGTGGTATTAGATTCTCTCACTTTTTTATATTTTATTGTATTTGTTAAAATTACAAAAGATATAGAACAATATCTTTACAATAGATGGTTACTGTATAAAAGTTAACTGTAAGCTAAGTTTCCATCCCTTGTTAAGCATTTTAGCCCTTTATTTAAATCCTATTTTTTGCTGCGGTGGAAATAAATGATATTTCCGAAAGTGTGGTTTAGCCTTTTACTGAAATACAAAAATAGCCCATGACACAAATGTAACAGTTTTTAGTTACCAATGCCATTGTAAAACTACCGTATTCACAAGTTTTTGCTGCTCGTGATGTAGTAATTGGTTGGTCATACACTGTGGTTTGGCACCCACCATGAAAATAACCCTTATAACAGCTTACAAATAAACAGGTTTTAAAGACAGATGATCCATCTTGTGTGAGTGTACATCAATCAAACTATTAAGTATAATTTGTTTATTACATTTTTATCACTATATTTTAGTAACTTCACCTTTACTAAAACAAACTCCAGTGTCTAACCACACCCAGGCCTATAGAGGGGAATAAAACATGCATTCCAAAAGCTATTATACCGTGTGTTTGTACTGTACAGCAGAACCTTTGGGTCCTGGTGGCAGGAACAAGTTTCATATGTTTGGAAAGTCTGTGAATGGCAGTTCATACATGGACGTCTGGAAAACTGGAAGGTCTGGGGTAATAATTAAAAGCTTTTCAAAAAGAAGACTCATAATGGCTATTGTTGGCATGACATTTAATGATGGGATGTGGGATATTGCATTCATCCTGGAAACCTTCAGAGTAAGAAAACAAAGGAAGAAAGGTTATGTAAAACTGTTTGTGGTATACTGTAGACTGGCTATTTGTATTGTAGATGACAGAAAACAGGAAATTATTGCTAGAGTCATTTACATTAAGAAAATATTTATGTCAATGCCTTATACTATATTGGGACACAATAAGCTCCCAAAAAGCTCTGCTCTGCTTTCTTCATGCAGGAAAGTGTAACTGTGTGGTTGTATTTATTAGAGGGATTCATGGCTTTCCAAGCTGGGAACTTCATTTCATAAATCATGCCTAAAGCAACTTTGTATTGATAATAATTAAGCTATAATCACTGTCTTATTTAATTGCTAAGCATTTTGTGTATTTTTGAAGAAATGCAATGAGGCTTAATGCAATAAGGCCTAATGTGATGACAAACTTCTGTTACTAAACTACATTTCCCAAACTTTGCTCTGTATTTTATGGCATTTGTACAAAAATGTCTTTATCTGGAAAACTTCAATGAGATAATAAAATAAAATATAACCAAACACTTCCATTTTAGGACAAAAATCACTTGAACACAAAAGTGGAGGTTAGTTTTGTGATGTAATACATTTTGATTATCCATCTCCCATTTGTTTGTGGCGCATTTCATGGAGCAAATGACAAATGAATGGCTTTGAGTAACCTCAGGGTAGCCAGTGTTCCTCATCTGTAGGTCAGCACAAATAATGCTGTTAGTGAGCGTGTGTGTGTGTTGGGGGGTGAGGGAAAGTCAAGAGCTGGGCTGAGGTGGTCTGTCGAAAAACTTTTTACTACCTATGGTAGTCTCATAAAACTTCACCCAGCACAGGAATATGTGCATTCTCTCCAATTAGCATTTAAAAATTCCTCTTGCAGCTGTGACCAGTGCAGTATTGCAGTGCCTCATTACCTAAGCAGTAACTGCATATGTAATTGTAACAGTTAGGTCAAAAAGAAAAGGGTCATTCTCCCATATCATTCCAACATTTATTCATTTAGCAGATGCTTTTATCCAAAGCGACTTACAAACGACAAGAGCATTAAACATTTTGCCTTAAGAACCAACAAGCCGAGTCTATGAAGCTACATTTACAAGTGGATATTGTATTCTGTTACTAGAGACAGAATGAACAGAAGTTTTTTT
>JAZGTJ010001362.1:254-15309 GCA_036877575.1 Botia almorhae | reverse complement strand
GACAATGACCCAAAGCATACTGCAAAAGCAACCAAAGAGTTTTTTAAGGGAAAGAAGTGCAATGTTATGCAATGGCCAGGTCAATCACCTGACCTGAATCCGACTGAGCATGCATTTCACTTGCTGAAGACAAAACTCAAGTGAAAATGCCCCAAGAACAAGCAGGAACTGAAGATAGTTGCAGTAGAGGCCTGGCAGAGCATCACCAGGGATGAAACCCAGCGTCTGGTGACAGTCTGCAGTTAAAGCACATCTTGTTCGTTTCATTTCAAATCCATTGTGGTTGTGTATAGAGCCAAAAATGTAAGAATTGTGTCGATGTCCCAATATTTATGGACCTGACTGTATATATATATATATATATATATACACATACATACACACACCCAGACACATATATACATTTATTTATTTATAAATCCTGAATATATAAATATAAATCCGGATATATAGTTATGAATCTGAATATATAGTTATACATCCTGAATATATAATTAGATGTCAGGAATCTGGAATCAGCAACCTGTAGAGCATGTGATCAGCTTTTTTGTCTTCAGGAACCGTTTGTCTGTTGTTCGCGTGTCGAAGCGCCAAGGGACCCAGCAGCAAATAACTGCAGAATAACACAAGAGGACACGCGCAAACTCTGTGTTGTTTACTGGGGTGAAGAACAGGCGCGCTCAGTTCTCTAGGGAGCTGAGGGCGCACACTGCGAAGCGCACATCGCTCTCGTCTGGCTGGCTGTCTAGGGGAGACTGGGCAGATGACCCGCGGATCGGTCTCGCCGTTGCTGAGGCTCGGCGGAGGCTCGTCTCGTGGGGTTCGTAGGAGGCATTCTCGCTTCTCCCGTGAATGGGTGCAGAGGAAGCTCTTGTCAGCTTTCTCTGATCTGTCGGATATCATCCTGCTGCCAGCGAACAAAGATACGCAGGATGTAGCAGGGGAAGCGAGATCACGGATGAGCTTTCCCAGCCTGCCTCGCATATGTGGAGCTGTTGCAGTTCATGTTTCGCCACAATGCAGACGGTCGCTCGTGACCGGTGACAAGCGATTTTTAATTGGTCATAACTGCAGAGCTTCCGTAAGCCTCCGCTTTCTCCTTGATCTCATGCTGAGGCCTTGAGGGACCTTGGAAGGAGTTGTATCTTCTCGCTCATTACTGACCACATTCGCGCAGTTGAGCATGAATGTGCAGCGAATGCCTCGCGCTGGCGAGACGCTTGCGAGCGATTCAAAATTTATAACTATATATTCGAGATTCTATATGTTCAGATTTGTATTTATATGTTCAGATTTATAACTATATATCCGCATTTATATTTGTGTAGTCAGGATTTATAACTATATATTTGAGATTCATAACTATATATTCAGATTTAATATTATTATTTCCTGATTAGCCCTCCATAATATATATATACTCATGACCCGAATGTCAATATGATCCAGCAGGTAGTTTTTGTATTCTCATATTCATACACTTCAGGGGGAATAAATTAATACACAACAGTCCATTTGTTTGTAGATACTGTAGGCTACTTCTGTTCTGGCATTTTTGTTATGTATCTAATATTTCTAATTTGCCATCAGCCAGAAAAAAATGATACATCAAGCTGTAAATTTCCTACTAATTTCAAATAATTCTGATTACATGGACGAGTAGTTTTCAATCAGAAAGTTAATCTGGGTGATAGATGAAGGGATAATTGGCTGTCTCGGCGACGTAAATATTGTGTCGTTCTATTAATCTTGCCGAATGAGGTGTCAAGCTGTCACTCATCCGTCAAACTGTGTAAGGAGAAATAACAGATAAATAAATGCGTGCAGGGGAGGAAGCACAAAGTCTCTCAGACTGTCATAAACGCTACACTAGAGGTTCTATGGCAACCCAACACAGTACTAAAACTGTTTACGGTGCAAAACTAACAAAATTACCCTCAAAATCAAAAATGTAAGCTTAATGAAATTACTGTGAACTGCATAGATACAACAATTTGCTTAGGCTGAACAGGTAATTTCTACAAATGCCTATTTATATTGCTGTCAAAGTCAAGCATACATGATTGTATGATTAATTGTATTGTATTATTTACATTTAGTATAGATGTCATTTTTGGGGGTTACGCACCAGCTATACAAAAACAGAAACAATAAAATCTGTACTTCTGCTAACGTTCTTATTGAAAGATTCTATTGTGAATGTTCTGGCCGTTAGTGTATCTAGTTTTCTAAGTATTAATGTGAACATGCTTACCTAGGGAGGTAATAAACACAGCAAGTGTGCTCTCCAGCAAGCACATTCACTAATCTGTGATCAGGACAGTAGATTAAAAAAGTGGTGATTCAAGGGCTGACATCTCCTTCATTTAATTTTTAAAGATGATAATGAATGTCCTCCTGGCAGATGAGCGCTTGGTTTTAACACAGGGACTAAAAAGGCTTCCTGCTTTTCATTGAATTCGAAATTAACTCTCAAATATCAAATTTAAAGGAAAAGGTCAGTTTTAATGTAGTCCCTCCCTGCTTTTTAATATCCCATAATTCTCTTTAAGATACTTACCTGGCACAGCCGCGCACTCAGTTAATTGGGGGCAATTAATTCATTCAACATTAGGTGTTGGTAAAGGCAAACAGAGCGGTGAGTGGTGATCATCATTAAGCATCGGGTGAGTGAGTGCCGTTCTGACGCATGACATTTTCTCGGATGACGGCTGCAGATGTATCTAAGTTATAAAGTAAGTGCAGCACATGCTGTTCAGTCACAGCAAATGGAAATTAGATGAATAAGCTCGTGATTAGCACAACTGGCAAAGAAAGCAAAAGACCCTCGTTACGCTTTGATGTGTGAACAAGAGAGTTTCAATGGGAATCTTTTCTCTGCTGTATATGAGAAAAAGTGCTTCTCTTTATCACCCAATGAAAAGGTTGTTCTCTTCAGACAGAACATACGTTAGAGACACTGCACTGGTGTCCTGTGTATTCTGTGTGTTACAGACCAACCCATCGATTCACGGCTGATGTTCAAGGTAACACCTTCATGCACAGCTACAATGTTTGGTGAAAACCATAAATCCACTGTAATGCATGTATGTATTATAGTTTGGGTTCGTCCAGATCTGAGGATGGTATAAGACCTTCTGTCACCAAATTGAGCTATAAGTGAACATAGTGACAAGAACATGACCAAAATGCCCAAGCTAAGCTTTCAAATTTTTAGGTTTAAACACAGAATTACAGGCAAAATGGATAAGCAATTTTAGTCTACAGAAAATCAAGATGAAGCATAGTTACTGTTCTGCTGTTTCTGTTTCTTATTATCAATGACTCAATGATGTGTCTTTGTAATATTTCTTGCTCCCTGTCATATACAGACACTTTTCACCATCCAGTCAGGTAAAATTTAGGTCCCCTACATTTTCCCTCCTCCAGTATCCTGTTTGTAAAGATATACACGACATTTTACAAGGAGTTTCAAACTATATATAATTTAAACATGCAGACGACAATTTAAAAATTTCTTTTAAATATCTGGTGTACAGTAGTCATTTTCCCACAGCTTCCAAATAGCAATTTTACATAATATTTGTTAATTCAATGACATTTGTCAATTCGGTGTTTGGTCTACTCCCTGTAAAGTGAAACTATCATTAAAGAATGCAAACAACACCACTATGAGTTGTAATTGCACACTCTGGTAGCTTGTAAGAGCAGAGGATAATGTGAATCATGTGGGGCTGCACAGATGAAAGAACTACCCCTTTGTGTGTAAGCATATTTACCTGACCTGGGCGGAACAAGTGACTTGCTGGATCTGACCACGGAAAGTTCCAGGAAATAGGACAAAAACAAGGATGTAAGAGAATAAGGCATAAATGTAATTTCTTTTAACGCTGGTAATTTGTTGGTAATTTTGCATTTGTACTAAACAGCCACACACCTATATATAATTATGTTTAAGGCAAAGTCTGCTTAAAAACATAAAGATGTGTCCACATTGAGCAAACATGTACTGCCAAACAAACATATAGTCCTATAGATAAACTCTAATCCTGGGTTTCATCAGAAGACTAAAGCAGAGATGCAGATTTCATCTTATTTTAAGTTAAATATCCCAAGATTAATTCAAGATACAAGAATTAAAATATCAAGGATACATTTTCTAGCTGACTGCAGAAACGGAGGCGCAGAAATGTTTTAAGAATGTGCACTACATCTCATCCACACTGTTTTAAATGTTAACATTTAACTCACTAAAGACTCAGTGAAGATTATGCACAGTTCTTCATTATCCCTTTAAGATGATGTAAGGTTGGTGCACGTCAGCTGTGTCTGGGTCCAAAGTTGCCCTTACACACCAAACTGACATGTCTGTAGCAAGTAGCATTTCTGTTCTGCGCCTACCTAAGAGAAAATAACCTTTAATACCAGCAGGTGGCGATAGTCTGTATTCGTTATACTAAACGGGAAACTGGAAGAGCTAGTGACTGCTGCAATACAAAACATAAACAAAGCAGTGCTTGCTTACCAGTTTTACACAAATCTCACCACAGACAGATTCACTTGCATCGTTATAGACAGCCATATCTTTATAAAATTTTGCGTACTGAAGAAATTCAGAAATTAGAACACCATTCTGTGTGTTCTATCCCGTTTTTTTGGTTGTTTTGGATCAGAATGATTACACTTGCCACCGAGCGCCACTGCTTGTTCAACGTGCTGAATCGGCCAAAATAAAACAACTGGGACCAACTTCATTGTATGTTGTGGAATATAGAAAAACTGAGTTTCCCAAAAACTGCTCAGCTGCTGACTGTCGGCTTGGCGTGTTCATAGCTTTACTCCCTATTTGGTGCCAACCAGAAGCGTCAAAACAGTTGTATCAGGATTTGAAAGAGTAGACAGTAAGATTTCTGTGTGAATAGTCACTTATATTTGGTCCTGTTCCTCACACAAAGCTATTTCATGGTATTAAAAGACTTGAAATACAAAGTATGAAATTCTATTGTGTATGCTGTTTGCTGTTTGACAGTCCCAGTTCCTGTTTACATTCTATAGTTTGGAAAATAATAACCTCAACATTTTTCTACAACATCATGGAAAGAAAGTCATAAGGGTTTGAAACAACATGAGGGTGAGTAAAGGTTCACACTGATTTTTATGAGAACGACCGCTATATACTTATATATTATATACGTATATTCTGCTTTATACTTATATACAATATTTATGTTTAAAAGTGCTTTTTCCAAGTAAAACTGCAACTACAACTTTTGCCTCTTAATCACCATCTCTGTTTAAAACATACAATTCCAGATTATTATGTTGGCTTGAGAGAGCCAACATGTTGTTTGATTTAAACACCAAAATTCCCTTAGACTTACATTGGTTACAACTTTGACCAAGACTTGGGGGTGGGCTCATATCTCTCATCTTAGCAAGCAGCAACAAACGGTGACATTTCAAATTCATAGCCATGCCCTAGCAACTAGTTACAGTACCCTAGCAACCATGTAATGAAATCATTACTATTAGAACATTGTAGAGACATGTAGGTGAATGTAGGCTTCTTTGAATTGGGCTGTCAATGGGCTTTAGGTATTTCCTTAGCAACTTCCTAGCCACACCCTAGCAACCATTTAGAGCACCCTAGCAACTGCATAACATAATGAATAAGCAATATTAAAATACATCTTTCATGCTAAAATGTGTTAGCACTAACACTAATTGATGCTTAAACGTGCTTGCATTATGCTAATTATGCTAAAACATGCTAACATCATGCTATTGAATGCTAGCTCCATCTTTAAACATGTTAACATTGTGTTAAAATGCTTTAGTGCTATGCTAAAATGTACTTGTATTATGCTAATTAATGTTAAAATGTGGTAGCTTCATGTTAAAATATTTTAGCATCATGCTAAAACATGCTAAAATCATACTAGAGTGTTAAAACGTTAACAATATATTATAACATGTTGAACTTATTACCATCGTGTTAGACAATGTAAGACATACAGTATTTCAAAACATTATAAACTTTTCAGGCCGGGCTTTGTCAAGCCAACATAAAATTTGTGCTCAGACTTTACTATCTAGTTTTATGTACTTTTGTTTACGTATGTTCTTATGTACTATGAGGGAGTATGTCAAAACAAATGGCAATGTTTCATTTATAGAATGGTGTCAGGGCCCATGTTTCTGCCCAAAAAAATCCTTGTTCCACCACTGTTGTTCACCTTTATTCTAACGTAAACTCATAATATCAGAGCCCAGAACAGAATAAACATCCTTAGGTTTCGCATCAGCATTCAGAGCAAGAGAAAACATAAAACTGGTGAAGAGATCCTCTGTAGACACACCTGTTTTTACATCTGATGTTTGAAGTGACAATTCATTTCCAGTGCTTACAATTCAAGTCCACAGTAAAGCTTAGCACACTTTTATCTCTTTTCCTTTCCTTTGTATAAATGTATTTCCACAGTCTTATCACCTTCTTCTGCTGTTGGTTAGCCTGTGACTGTTCTGGACGGAGGAGATACAGGCAACGTTCCACCTTCCGCTGCACCACAGGACCTTTCAGCAGCTCTGAGTCGAGTCTTGTGGTGCTGCTGTCACAGCGTGTCACGTTTCGTGGGCCAACACTGTCCCCCTCTGTGCTGCCCTCGATCTTGCCTGAATAGGGCTTTTGATGGGCAGAACATGTCTTTCAACAGTCTCAGGTCGGCCCAGAACAGAGAAGCGCGTGTCACAGTTCCTGGCAGGTACACCTCACCAACGTGCCACGAGAGCAGACAAAAGCCGCTCTGTGCCGCCGTTTATTGCAAATTATTTTTTTCTTGCACTGACCATCCGCTCAACTTTGTGTATCTTTAAATGGAGGAAGATCACACACACAGATAAACGAAACAGGATTAATAAATAGAAAGCTTTAATCTGTGACACGTGAGCAGGTTCATGCTCGCAAAGCCTGATTTTCATTTTCTTCAGGTGAGTGGAACTTTAAGTAGATGAATTGTTGGTAACAGTAGTGCTGCTTAAAAGCCAAGTGTGCTGTACTGAATCAAAAAAACACAGCACACAAACATCTGATCAAATAGTCCACCTGAGACACTAAATCAAAATATCCTTTTTTGTGTTTTACAGAAAACAAGTCATAGTTTTGGAATGACATTAAGGTGGGTAACTGATGGGAAAAATAATTTTTGTAAGAACTACCCCTTCAATTGCAAAACTTTTATACTGAATAAATTATTTTGATAATCTGATTTTTTTTTTTAATTGAGTTTTTCATTTTTGCGTTATGGGATTGTTGTCTCTGTGAAGGAAGAAAATTTGTAAAAATTTGACCCAGTCAAGGTACTTCAGACAGCAGAGGAATCATGAGGAATGCCTGCCATTTTGTACTGTTGCTTGGCAGCACATGTGATGTTAAACATGTGATCTGTTCTGTAGGCCACTGGCTCACTTCCAAAACCTAGTAATCTATTTACCTGTCCCAGAGTTCCTGAACACTGGGAGGGGGGAGGGGGGTGTTTAGCAGCATACAGGTCACCATTTACAGGCACAACTAAAGCTCAAAGGCTGATGACTGAATAAACCGTCAGAGGAAGTGCATGTCGACATGTCGCTATAGTGGGCGGAACAACTGCAGCTAGAAGCCACCTGTGCCTCTAATCCACATGAAGAGAGATTGATGAAGAGAGATCTCTCACTTTACGACTCACTTTCTTGAGTGATTGTGTGGAGACTCAAATGAGCAGTGCAGATGAAGGATGTGTCCCTTCTCTGACCAGGGCAGGACAGGTCACATGATTATCACACACATACAAGGCATACACATCATACAATATTTGCTCTTTAACATTTCTATTTAATAAAGCCATAAACGACAGTTGTATGTCATAGTAATTTAAGAATAAAAAAACCTTAATAACTAGGGGTTAGGGGTTGTTAATGTAGTTCAATTATTTTACCATCCCTGTATTTAAGGTATTTAAACACCTACCTTTAGAGTGGTCTTACGTCTCCTCTAACATATGAACACATAGTTTGACAGACAAGTATGGCATTCTATCACTGCATTCGGTCCTATGCCTTCCACAGAAGATATACATTTACTTAGACCTCTTTACTTAGTAACTGCTATCAGGCTGCAACTTTCAGCCAGCACAACAAAAATGTTTCTGGAAATAAACCACCTACAAACTTTTTTTTTTGTTAAAAACAAAACAGAATTTCTCAAAAATGTTCTATTCAGTGCATGTGAAATCCAGCCTAAACCTCCCCAGAGCTCAGACCCCAGACACATCACCATTAGATGCTAGTATCATCACTGACACGCAAGGTCACCCACCGATGAGCTCCTTTCTCCAAATAATGGCTGCCGATGGACATTGCTAATTGGCTTGATTTATAGTGTTCTATTATTGGGCTTTATGAGAGAGGCAAGTGTAGGACATTAGCATTTATGGGCCGTGAGGTCCACGGTGGTATCGTAGAATGGAATATGACTGAGAAAGAGAGAGAGAGAGAGAGAGAGAGAGAGAGAGAGAGAGTGAGGCACCCTTGCATTTTAAGCAGCTTAATGGAGTGCAACAGAATAAAACAGATTGCAGCGTTCTCTGGAAATGTTTTACAAAGCTGAAGAACTTTTAACTCGACACACAGCATTAAAAACCTGCTGCTCATGGTGCGAGGAACAGAGAGCTCTTACCCTTCATTCCAGATGAGAACTGCATACAGCAATCTGTTCTCATGGCCAGTCTGCTCAAGAAACCTCTTTTTAAGCCAATCACTGTAGAGCCATAAAAGCCACGTGACTGATGTGTCCACTGACACAGGATCTGTCTCTAACCCTTCACTGGTTTACATGAGCTGTGACATCAAGGGCAGCAGGAAAACATTTAAAATATCAGTTATTTATATATTGTTTGCGAAGCGTTGTTAATAATACACAGCTACTTTTAAATGGCTGTGAACTGAGTTTGTTACTGCCACAGAAACATGAGCACACATTAGTATCTTTAATGGGACATACTGACAATTAGAAAAAAACAGGAAAATCAAAGTTAGAGAGGCACAGAAGCTCAGAGAGAGAGAGAGTAAAAAGGTCTTGTAATAAGCGTGTGGTTATTGATTGTATTGACAGCGAGGCTGTGTGGGGTGCCGTGTGTCATGGACGGTAGTCCATCTGCGGACAATACAGTCAGTCACAGCTCACTGCACTGTCTAATAAACCAGCAGCAGATTCATGCCAACCTTCAGCTCTCTGCTGAGGGTTTATATGTGTGTATATGTGGTACAAGGACCCATCATAGGTAAGATGTTTCACTTCACCCTGAGAGACGTGGCCAAACTTAACCGCTCTGACAGGAAATTGAAAATTACAATGCTGAAGCAAGGGTGCCAAATCCTAATGTTATTCTGTTGAGACTATAGTCATTTACACCTGTTTATGGTTCAGTTCAGGTCTATTTAAAGCTGCAACCCATAACTTTACTGGTTAAAATAAACAGAAATCTTTTATTGAGCAGGTATATCACAGATCAATATTCAAAACCTTACCCCGATTCGCAACAGTAAGTTTGTTATAATAATATATCATTTGAGCTGTTGGGTCCCAGTTCTTTGAAAAGTCAGTTTGATCTGTGGTTATGCCACATCTGTAAACAGAAAGAAAAAGATCCGGTTATCAAATTGCATACATGGGTGTTGGAATGGTGGAGCATGTTCTAATTTCATTCACATTAAGAAAATAGCTCTGCAAGTAACTTTAAACAGATATGACGACAGAAAGGCAAAAGTTACGATTTGCAGCTTCATAGTTTCAAAAAATAATGCTTTATGATATTTGTGTGTAAACCCTCTGCCTGTACACACCCAAACAAAAATAGGAGAACAAAACTAAAATAGAACAAAACACTCCAAAAAACGTACAAATGCATACAGTATTTAATGCCCATGTTAACAGGTTATAGTGTTTACACTTTGACTTTCAGCTCAGTATAAAACAAAGAAAACCAAAACACCTATTGTCAGTTGCACCATTTAAAAAGCATTTAAACGACAAGTTAAGCATAACAGAAGCTTTTAATTTAAGAAAAATCTGGCCGAAGATGCTGCTGTCAGACCTGGAATATTTTTTCAATTAGGTCCTCATTCACACATTAACGTGTGTATGACAGAAGCGTTTAGGAGCAACAGATGCACACACAGCACTCTTCTCTGCGGTCGAGGGTTTTAGGGTCTGAGTTGACGCAACAGCACAAGTGATTACCCAGGAGCAGCCAGGCAAAACATAAAAATCAATAAACAATCTCAATGTTTCGAAGGGTTCCGTGTCTGACCTAATAAATGTCTCTATTCACTGTTATGACTTTATTTCACTTTAATGTCTTGATGTGCATTTCACAGTGATCAATTAGAACCAGACTGAACCCGTGGCTTCTCACTGTGGAGTCTAATCCTCTTCTCTCACTTCAACACACTTATTCAAACACACACCACACGCGCATCCAGCCTCTGTCTGATGACCCATAATGATCACAACCAGCCAATCACTAAAATGCTTTAGGGAATTATTTTAGTTATGATCTTCTCTAAAATAATGCATTGGGTAAAAATAGTTTTTGTGTAGAGCACACCCGGTTTGCAAGTCATAGTGGGGATATTTACATTGGTATTTAGATATGTCAATGGGGAATATTTTGTTTTAAAATGATTCTACCAATAATACTCAGGAGTACATTTAAATAATAAAATATATTTTAACAGTATTCAGCAAATCAGCAAACAGATAATATAAAAAGGTTCTTTGGTGTAGGCCCCTTCCATAGTAGGAATCCAGCGGGTTTCAGACGGAGCCGAGCTCTGGAAGTATGGCTAGGGACTAACGTGGTGGTGGGGAGGATGGGGGTGAATGCCAGCGTCGAAATCTGTAAACGCAAAATTGAGTGAATATGAAACTTATATACTTTAAGTGTCTAGTGTTAATTGGCTAGATCAATGAGTAATAAATGACAGAGGATTAGAGTCTTGCTGGTAGAACTTGTGCCAGAGCTTCCATTTCTAAAATGGTAAGTCTTGCTAAAATATTTCTATTCTGTAAAGCTGCTTTACTTCAACACACATTGTGACAAGCACTGTAGTAAAATAACATGAACTGAGAAATCACACATATACGTTTACTTAGCCATCTAAATGGGGACATTCCATAGACACAGCTAGTTATAAATACTATAACACACACCCTAACCCTAACAGAATATTTTACCCTTTTGGGTGTAAATGTCCCCCAAAGAAGGTTTTGCTTACTTATCAGTACAAATTTGTCCACAAAATATGGTTGGTATACACACACACATACTCTCACACAGAGACGTTCTTCCTCACTTTTCCTCCATCTATCTTGCTATTTCCTATCACTGTCAATCAGGCGTCCCGCATCTGGGCAGAACCAGTCACAGTGAGCCACTAACCACAACGCCACCGGCCAACAGCAGGCCTACCAATCACTGGGCCTGGACCCTGGCACCTGGACCCTGGACCACAGCATTCTCACATGACAACCAGCTCTCAACTTCCTTGCTGCCTCCCATATATGGGCTACTTTATAAATGATTGACTGGCAGAAAATACTTTACAATTTTAAAAACATTATGTGACAGGGCTGAAAAATGTTTTGTTGGCTGTTGTAAAGGTGTGTGGTTTAAGTTATTGATTAAGCTATACATTATTTATGATTTCTATTTTATTGTAGGTTTAAAAATGAGTGATTTAGATACAAATGTTTTGTTAATCAGGATGGAAGATTAGAATGTTGGACCTGCATCTGTTCAGTCCCCTAGACTTACCTGCATTGATGAGTTCTGCTCAGTGGACGACGTGGACAGCAGCCATAAGCATGCTAGATTGATGGACGTGGTGCTGTAAAAGATTATCTGCTCACCTGCTGGATACAAAGCTGTGATGAAAATTTGTTGTGCATCATCAGCAACAAAATATCTACATGCTGAGAGCGGAGTCTCATTTTTCATAGCCTATATATTAAGTGAAAAGCACATTGAGGGGAAAGAGGAGAGAGAGAGAGACGCAGTGAACAGCTGAGTAGTTGCACCAGTAAGGGTTCTTTAAAAGAGGGCCACTTGAATAGGGTAGATTATTGGGTTTTTATTGGCTGTCAGGAACCACAGCTTCGGGTGTACTTCACCCGGTGGTGCTCAGTGTTCTGATTAGAGTGCCAGACAGAATAAGAAGAAAAGTTTGAAGTCTGGTAGTAAAACGCTCCTATCCTGCATTTGCAAGTAGAAACATGTATTTGAGAATGTTTTAGCATTTGTTGTGTCGTCTGTTGCATTAAAGACAGCAGTACTTAAAAATCTTTGCACATGTAGCACACACACATTGCAAAGACTCACCTCAGAAAATTTTTTTTGGGGGGTTAACAGAAGTGTTTAAATTGATGCAATATTCTTAATTTGGGCATTCATTAATAAAGGTAGTTGTTTTTAACTGTGATCGTTTTGTTTATTTACCAAAGCGAATGTTTCCTGGCATTTGACAGATGTTAACTTTGGCCCTGACTGATACATGATGAAATGAGTAGCTTGTCGCTGATTAAGGGAAAGATGAGTGACATGAGGGGAGACCGGCACCATATAAGCGTATAATTAACCATAAAAATGATAAATAGGGGTGAAAGTCATATTCATGTGAACAAAACGACTAAAAATCACCACTGCCCTCAAAGACAACAAGCTCAAAGACCCTGATCTGCCTTAACATTCGGCTCCATCTGCCACCCGCTGAGGACAATCAAAAGAAAATCAAGCCAGACAGAGAGAGAGAGACAGAGCAGTGAATCACGATAACTCGCTGTGTCAGGTCTGTCTCTTTCACTCACATGGCAGAGAGGCAGATTGCAGCGTCGCAGGAAAGCTTGAGTCTGTTCATTTGAATTGCTTTTACTGCATTTCCTTCCTGTTACACAGAGGCTGACTGCAGACTCATGCCACATTACACACATCCAGTGCTTTGATTTATGATAGATGGACTTTACAGTCAAGTTAACGGTTTATACAGGCTGCATTGACTGTCCAAATCTCACATTTAGAAGCAGGAGAAGTCTCAGGAAACACACACTGTCATTTGTCTTGACTGTCAATCAAAATCTTGTTATCTGACAGATTTTACTCTGCGTGACCTGAAGAACTAAGGAAAGACAAACATCAGTACTCATGTCTGGTCAGACGGAACCGGACACAGACAGAGGAGGCGTCGGAGCAGACCCAGGGAGAGACCCAGGGAGAGCGGCGTCCGCCGCCGGGGCAGCCCCAGAGAGAGCAGACTTTCCCTTCCTCCTCCTGGAATGCGTACTGTCTTCCAGGAGGACCTGCAGTGTGGAGAGCCGGATCCGACGGCGCCCCCGTGTGCATGGCTGGCACTGAAACGGGCCTCACCAAGTCGACCACTGACTCAATGGGGTCCAACGAGAGCCCTCTCCTCTTGACCTTGGGCCCAGAGAGCCCCTCTCCTCAGAGGATGTTGGGAGCTCAATGGACGCGAACCCCAGGCACAGACCCTCCCACCTTAGACTCCGGCGGACCTCTGGTGAGACAGGTGGAGAGCCTATGGGGAAACCCCTTGCCCACTTGGCCGGTGAAGGATCTCCACCATCTCCCAGAATGGGTGACGAATCAACTCCTCCCTCTCCAGTAAGGGAGAAGGATCATTGAGGCCCGCCAGGTAGTAACTGTTAACCAGGACCTCGAGAAAGAACACCTTTGTCCAGTTAACATCCAAGGCATATTCATAGAGGTATGCTTACCATGAGGAGGAAAGAGGAGCCTGCCAGCACACGAGCCGCCGGCTGCAGAATGACACAACCATGATAAATCGCTGCCTGCTGGGTTCAGTTTTGGTCGGTTCGTAACGTCACGATCGGACAGGGAGGAACCCAATTGCAGACAGCAATTTCTCAACCCCAACACTTTTTTTTTGAAAAAACAGGAAACTAAAACCCACAAGGGGGTAAAACAGCAAACTAACAAAAACAGATATTCTTAAACATGAAAAACAACAAACTGAAATGAAACTTAAAAAAAATAAAAATAAAAACCGAATACAGTGCGCTAACAGCACGGGGCAAACAGAAAGAAAATACTTAAACCATGGAACAGATACATTTCAAAACAACAGGCAGCGAGAAACAACAGGGAACATTACCAAACTGGAATGATACAGTACAGGAGCTCAGACATTGACATAGACATTGGCATTATCATCGACATTAACTTCGACATTAACTTTGACATTGGCATAGACAACGAACCGACACGGAACTGCAGACACGAGGGCATTAAATTAAAAATAAGGACAGAAAGGTACGCGAAATCAACTGAGAATGAGGAAACAAAAGGGCAAGGTCAAGACACGCGAAAAGAGAGCACATGGCAAATGTAAACAAACAGAAGCCATGTGCTTCCACAGAAAACAAAGACCCAGAGTGTGAGTCTAGATCCTGACTCCAAGAAACCAGAACTAAGACTACGATGAGTCAGGTCTAAACATCACGCTCTGACACAGAACACTGGGGATGTCAGGCAAGTACTTGCTGAAAATTACTTGCATGTTGTAATGACATATTTACCATTTTAAGTAACTTTATAAAAATTAGCCACTTTAAAATGCATTCAGTTTTTAGTTAAATTAAATTCATGACAATGTTCCAAAAAAGAACTGAAAAAGAGTACAAACTTAATATTAAATTAAGTGCGTGTACATACTGACTAACTGCCACCAGCACAGACGATTTCATTCAGTTTAATATATTCAGTTTAATATATTCTGTTTAATACATTAAAGTGAACATTTCCTCTTAAACGTTTGCCCGAAACTAGTGCTAATTTTTTTTTTACAATGTTTTTACAAAGTTAATATTTTCTTGTGACAATAAGGGTGTACTCACACTAGGCAATTCGAACCGTGCCCGAGTGCGTTTGACCACCAAAGCGCGGTTCGTTTGACTAGTGTGAGTGCTCCGAACCGTGCCCGGGCG
>JAZGTJ010001361.1:0-58326 GCA_036877575.1 Botia almorhae | reverse complement strand
ATTTACACCAGAGCAGATATCCGCGAACAGAAGCTTAGTGAACAATTTCACCGTTTGGAAAAATATAGTCTTAACATTACAAAATGTCAAATAAACCAAGCCAGTCACCAGCATTTGATCCGGGCACGTTAAGGATGCTGCACGTTTTCTGGCTCACTGACGTTGACAAGATTATACCCTTGGGTATCGAAATTTGGTACCGAACGAAAATGATTTTTTCGATACTCGATAGTATCGAGACGATTCGGTCGGTGCTTAAAAAGTATCGAACTCGATACCCAGCCCTAATAGATGGTGATATCAAAGTGTACCAATAGTCTGAACGTTTGCATGCATGACTCATTTCGTACCTCTAATGTGCTAATTGTACCGCTAGAACAAGGCACCATAAGTTGGAAACGGAACAGCCCTACATATTACACCTGTGCTATCTTTACACAAGGTAAACCATAAGATAAAAACACAGCAGCTACTTGGATATTAGTTGTGCCCAACAGGTGCCTTGGATCTGTTGCAACCTAGGTCCATCAGAACCATCTTGGACAATTTTCTGTCACCAAGTCTTTGGACAGCCAAAAAAAGATTTAGAGATGAGGACTTTCTGAAAAGATCCGATTACTTTTTAAATAAGTGATAGAGATATGTTAGGACGGTAAACTAGTCATCCAACAAATGACCAGTCAATTTGTGAGTTTGTTTTAGCTTTAATATTTTTAGTGACAGTGTTTTATGGGATAAATTCAGAGCAGGTTTAGCATGCTAAGAGCAACTGCTGGACTGTCAGCTGGACCCTCTCGGAGAAGTTTCTTTAAATCCTTCTCTTTAAAAGCACTGCCACTACAGACATCAAACAATGCATGTGTAACAAATTCAAAACATTTTCATACATAACTATTAAAACTATTACAGTCCTACTGCAAATATTGTTGTACTTGTTGGCCTAAAAACCGCTGTTTTTAACACTAATCTTGTGTAAACATCCCTTAAGAAGCGCCTCTGATCAGCGTCTAGTGAATGTGACTGCAAACCGGCGCAGTTATACTGAATGGTTTGTCAGTTCTGAAAATATGTAGTGTAGCGCAACAGTGATGTGTTCTATAATAACACTTTTGAAAAGCGCCACTTAAGTGACTATGTGTGGAGACAACCCAGAGGTTCAAATCTGCAGACATGCAGTATCAACAGTATCTCACAACAGTATCTCAGCTCAGAGTGATGATGAGAGTGGCCTGTGCGCTACATGTCACCTGAATGTTATATATAGGCCCAGCAGCTGCTTTATGATGCATTTAGTGCTGGCCAGGCTTGGCCCCTGGATATGAGATATCAGCAGGTGGGGGTGTTTTGAACTCAGTCTAGCTTTGCGAAGTTTGTTTGAGAGACCAACTGGCATCGTGAGAGATGGAAAATCTGTAGTTAATTATGGATTCAGTGGGCTGTTGATATGGAAAAAACGGCATCATAAAGTTGTTGTGGTGGAAAGTACAGGATGAAGTTAACCAGCGAAGTGAAAACGCAGAAGCTGCATTATTGACAGCCTGTGGTGTCTGATTGACAATCATAAAAGGATAACATTAATCAATTCACTCATTAACATATCATACAGTTAATTATATATTGCGTCTCGTACAGATATGCTCTGCACTAGGGCTGTGCAATTAATAAATTTTCAATTTCAATTATGGCTTCCAACAATTACAAAAACAAAATAATCAAGGTAAAATGATTATTGTACCAAATCCCATTTCACAAGGATTCTCTCATTTCTTCTTGAAATGAGACTCTTTTGTTTGTTTTTTTATTCAATAAATAAATGTTTTTTCCAAAGTCAGTGAGTAATCGTGTTAAATAATTTTTGTTTATTATTTTTTTAATTCAATAAATACATGTTTTTTCCAAAGTCAGTGAGTAATCGTGTTAAATATTCATATATCATATATCATAATTACAATATTGGGCAAAATAATCGTCATTATGATTTTTGTCATAATCGAGCAGCTCTATCCTACAGAGCTATGAGGTCATCTTGTATTGATGGAGCTGCATGGTGGCTTAACTTCATTCATGATAATGTGGCTTAAGTTTCATCCATGGTGACAGACAAAAAAAATTGAAGGGGGTATTTGTGTGCTTGCGTCTCAGCAGCTGATGGGTCCTTGGGAGCAAATCTACACCTATATGTCTATGTGCACAGCTATGTGCTTCCTATGGGGATAATGCTGTTAAGTCTCAAAACAATCTTGATGGCAGGAATTTGTTCAGCTACGTGCAAGTTGTCATGACTGTGGTACCATGAAAGCAGGGGCCCCTTCATCGACAGCCATTATACAGTGATGTATATCACATCCTTGCATTAGTCTACAGCATATTGGTTTGCATTTTGTCATGTCAGCTTCAAGATCACATTCCATCTCATTGATCCTTCAGTAAATTGGCCTTTAACCTCCAAGTGTAACCTGTGTGGCAACAGGATTAATTAGTTTAACACTAATCATTGCTTCTCTCATTTTCTTTAGAAATGAACAGTACTTACATAAATGCCAGGGTGTTCTCATTGGTTGCTTTGTAACCAATCAGACACTAACCCAAACACTGACCCTAAGTTATAAATTAACTGAAAGTGTCAACACTTTACACAATGTTGTAAACACACAATTCTCATTTCAAAAGAAAACTACAGGGTAAAAAGGTTTAAGTTGTATTTAGCCCATGGTACCCCTTTAAAATACTGCCCCTTGCCTTTTCCTGTCACAAGAAAATTTTTAACTCACAATGGTTCGGTCCTCTTTGATCATGGCTTAGCTTTTTTAAATACAGCTGAAGCTGTCGAACAGGCTTGCTTACAGGAAAACAGGAAGAGGCCAACGACCTACAGGTGCCTTTGAACAGAACACCATGTGTATGAGATGGGTGAGTGGTTTCAGTGGGAAAGATTAAGCAAAGCAGTCAATAAGAGAATTGTTATCATTTCGTTCACACCCACACCCAACCTGTACAAGTACAATAATGTTTCAGAAAGGTTTTGATATGGGTTTAGTCTGCTCTCCGAGAACTGTGGGCCACAAACGTGGGAAAACTTGGTTGTCTCTACAAATTAAACTTTGATACGAGTATGTTTTAAACAACAAAATAAATACACACCTCAGTTTTAAGGACAGTTGAATCAAAACATATATAGAAGAACATTCCTCAGTCATTTTTACTTGGCAAAGTTTCACTTAAAAAACTCTTTACAACAAGTTCCTCCTGGATGTTTCTTTATAAGAGGTTAGACTATTTACTCTTCCTCTAAAGCCCTGAGAGACCACCAGTGGTCTGGAGATTTGTCTGAAGGCAGGAATCAGAATTCTCACAGAACTCTGAAAGGTCAGGAATGCCCAAACTTGGCAGAGCAGGAATGGGGATCACAACACAGGAAATCCCTTATCCTGTCTCCCATGAAGTATCAATGAGACACACACATTTTAATTAGCAAGAAACACTAACACAATAGTATACCCTTGTCAGGTAAATGAGCATTTATGCACCAGTATTCTTTATTATGAGGTACTGTCTAAATATGTATTAGATTTTACATTGTAGAAGATAAGAGTTAAGACAACACATTATCTAATCTGCTGCAAAATGTGGATATTTTGATTATTGCTTGATTTTTTTCATGGGACATTCCCTGTTTCTGCAGCTGCAAGTTTTCAAACAACAAACGACAAGGGTTTCCTGTCTGAGAACTGCAGCTGGACCCTCGCGTCTTGTGAAAAAATGAAAGGAAACCACAGTTGTTGGAGGCAAAAACCCAAACCTCTGTCTGCGAACAAGAGGCAAACCCACAAAAGGCAAACACAGGCAAACTCTTACGAAATGCACGCAAGACTAGTAGAATCTTCTGGACCCTGTGAAATCAAAACAACCCATTTACTTATTTTACTAATAAAACTCCACTGTATTATGGCACACAATTTTTTTGTATATAATATGGTAATAAGCTGTCCTCATATTTTTCAATCTTCAACTTTCTCTCCCTCTTAAAATTTATTTTCTTTTTGCTTATGTAAGCAAGTCTATGTGGGTGGGGAAAACAACAACCAATAACATTACAGCCTAACATGTTTCCATCCAATCAAATCCTCAGGGAAAAATCCCACCCTACATTACTTCCCGCTGAATAATCTGTTTGCCTCAGAAATATGCCACAGAAGTGAAGATTTTTGGGAATACTTTTTTAAATATTCATTTGCACATTCTGCAACTCTATGTGAACTGCTGCGCATGAGCTAGACTTTCTCTGTAACATGTTAAGTAAGTGACCTAGAAGAACAGAATGAAAGAGAGGGGAAGGAGTTTGGGAGGTCAGAGAGAGCTGTTCAATTGGCCACTTCACAAATCTAAAGCAGATTGCTTCACTGTACCACAAATCATGTGCTACAGGCTTTTCACTGTAAGACCTAAATTCAACATCCACAATAAATTGCCTTTTACACAAAATTCATTTCCTATCTTAAAGTGCACAGAAAGACAGATCAGAAAGACCCAGGATTGAAAAAAAAGACACTTACCTGTAAGCACAGCAATCACAGGGTTCATTTTACAAAATTGTATGGGCTGCATAGTAGCTCCCAATGTCTGTGTTAAACTGTCAATTTTGTATTAAAGCAAAAACTTTAAAGTTATTTCAAAATTCCTGCTTAAACGAAAAAAAATTAATGGGAGATTCCTCTCTTTTCCCACCCTGTCTTCTCATGATTAAATCCCAGACTCAGGCAACCACCCATGACACTGCACTGGATTCATTAAAAGCATTTCTATAATAACCACTTCATGGAAACAGAACATCAACCCACTGTCAAAAAAAACATTCAGAGGTAGATCTATCTATGTAGATTGATTGCTTTCCCCAGTGTTTTAAACATAAATGTCGCTTAATAATAACTCCTGATTACATTCATTGTTGAGCAATTACCTGCTGATATCACAAGTTTTTTTTAAAAAGGGAGATTATAAACATCACCAATTAAAGCACATTTTGTTTGCACGTTTTAGTGTCACCCACTTATTTACGCTACATAGCAGGTGGAAAGATTGACACAGCCTCAATATCACTATAAAGTCTGGTCCACCGCACAGCCAAAAAAATTTTGTATTATGATATCAGTTGGTAGTAAAACTCTTGGATATCTTTAAAACATTCAATGCCACGGCCCAATATGAACTACGTTAACCTCCTATCAGCCCCAGCTAGTGACGACAAATACGTTTGATTTTTGCTTTTGATTGGTTTTGATCCAGTGTTACTGCTCTTTTCTGTCTCTACAAACTCTCTACATCTGCCTTTGATTTCAAACTACAGCCTGAATTGATAAGGCCTATTTATTCACCCCATTAACATTGATACTAAAATATTAATGATTATCGGACACAAGAGAGTGCAGAGCACTGGTGTCTTTGGCATTCCACTAATGGGATATAAACCAGAGTCCAGAACAATTCATCTTTACATAATAAGCTATTAATTAACTCTTCATCTCATCACGCTAACAAGCTTGAACCATCCTGAGAGTCTCTCGAGACAAATTTGATATGAGAGTTTGGCTTTCATGAAAACCGTCACCTTGGTTGCAAAGTTACATCTATGAAACAATGCATTGAAATATTAAATCCAAAGTAAAGTCAAAAACATTTACCTTATGCAAAGGATGTGACATGCTGAGTGTACTGGCAAAATATTCAGGTAGAACAATGTTCTCTGTGCTGTCTTCACTGACCACATACAAACAGAAACATACATTATGATGTGCATTATGAGTTAAACAAGAGACACCAACAGTTTCCTTATTCAACTCAGATATGGCCAATTACTCGCTCACAGACTTCACACTTTTTGAAAACCAACTCCTGCTTACTGACTTGCTGTTTATAACTTTTTTGTAATAAGTGGGATTTTAAAACATAAAAATAATGTATTGGCCATTGTTTAGACCCACTTTCCTGGGGGAGGGGGCTACAAAATCCTGTAGGAAACACTGGTAAGTGTAAGTCACACAGATTTCCAGATGTGATTGCGGGCAACTAGGGCAGGCAAGAAGTTGTCAGAGCAACACTGAACACTTCAAACGCATGTAGAAGCTCTAAGAGCACACGGCTTACTAAATCCCCTGCTGCGTAAGATAAAACCAAACGTATGTTTACTTGGCAACAGCTGCATGTTTAGGAGTTACCAGCTTAAAATGTTTGTAACATAAAGGGTGCAAGATGTTTTTACATCAGCAGAAGAAACTAAATGATCATTTTAAGCACGTCTTAATTTCACAAGCACGTTCACCCAGTGAAATAAACAATGAAAAACTCAGTGCTCATTTCAAAAACCATGAAAACCTCAAAGTGCTCATTTCAAAAACCATGTCTAAATAAAGATTAATTTTGTAAATTAGAGCTAAAAAGATGTCATATTGTGACTCTCAGTTCAACAATAACACAACATTTAAAAACTCATAACTGATGCTGCTTAAAGTCTAAATATCCTGGAGGATTTGCCCCTGGCACCTGGGGGCAGGTTCTTTTGATTTTGCCACAAACTGCCAGTAGGTAAACACCTAGCTAACATATCCTAGACTTAGACACTGCGTAGCAACTTGCTAAAAAACCCTAAGAACATTAATTGTGCATCATTGTGGTGATGAGTTTTGCACAAACATGCAACACTTCCAAAATGTAACAATCATCAAGGTAGTGCATAAGCAGGGCTATTGTGTCATCCAGTCGGGCTACCAAAATGTATTTCCGCCCTGCCTGTCGGGCTACCAAAATGTATTTCCGCCCTGCCTGTCGGGCTATCTTATAAGAAAGATAAAAATATTTTGCAATGCTTTTGCATTCTCTCACAAAATTGGTCGGGTAATTATGTTGTATGTCATTTTCGGGCATCAGGTAGCCACTTTCAATATGTGGGGTATTGAAATCGTGTTTGAATGCACGCACGCTTTCAGCTTTCATTTTCAATTCGCGATAGCGCAAACTGTGTATTGGTGATGCTCATCCTGTCAGTTATTACTCTCCCCACGTGACAAGTGAAATCTCCCGCAGCAAGCTTAAACATGATAGAGATTACATGCGCAGTGAAGAGAATTGCAAAAATCACTGATAGTTATGTGTTTGAAAATAAGAGGTGCACGGATTTACGCAGGCATTTCAGTTCTAAAATGGAGACCGAGGCACAGGCATTTTCTTATCTGTGACTTAACTTGATATTTCAGATTCAATATAGAACTGAATTATATTCTTATAACTATGCTCTATATTGTTTTTACAAGTTCATAGAAATTTTAGTTCAGTTAGAACCAAATATTTGTATTGATGATTGTAATTTAATTATTTTATACAATTGTTGTTATTTGTGTTTTGAAAATGTTTTTGACTGATGTTTTGTCTCCTTTACAATATTCTACATTAAAAATAATGTATTTTTTTATTTAGGCTACTTAAATTCATTTCAGGCTACCAAAATCTGAAGAGTGCCTGCCCGATGGGCTACCAGGAATTTTGAAATTTTGCAAGCCCTGATTCCCAAGTTTCTAGATGTGACAATAACCAACAATTCACATTAGGCAAAAGTAGGAATTATAATATACGGAGCAATAAATAACACTTTTCTGTCTTTCAGAGGGTGTTTGACTTATTTAGCCTATGTGATGTTATTAGTGGGTGTTTTGTTAGAAGTTCCCACAGTTCAGTACATCTGTGCATGTTGATCTTATGTGCACCTGCTAGAACACACGCATCGGTGAGTTAAGATAGTTTTCATACTAATCAGAAAATGTATCAGACAAAACACCTGGTCCACCATCAGCTTTTAGTCAGTTATGAAACATCAAAACAGTGAAAACTTGCCAATCATTTTCAGAGTCTTCTGCCTTATGTCACTATAGCATATGTTCCTATGCACATTAAGTGCAACAAGAAGCTTCCCACATGTTGGATATTTGTGACAAAAAAGAGAGCAAAAGAGTAATACAAATCTGTATGTTTTTTAGGCTGTCAGACCTAAGTTATAGTTATTTCAAGGACATTTCAAATACTTCTTGAGTGTGATACTGGAGATTTTTCATTCAGAAAACCAACTTTAATTTCACCTCAAAAAGAAAATTCAATGTAAGCAAGGTTGTAGTAACTTTCTATAAAGGTTGTGGGGGGCATATACCCTGGCTCATGAAGTTTTACAAGTGAATACTAAATAAGAATTTATCACAGTGTACGATTAGAACACACTCAAAAGGTCACAGCCAGAATCAGAATTTACTGGAATATAAAGAGCCTACATCACCTGCAGTCTTGAGCAAGCAGGCACACACCCTGGCACACTGTGTGGCTAACAACTGTTTATCAAACAGATGATTACGTGACCCAAAACTGGTATGGGTCAAGTGCTAGCTGATGCTCATTAACGTTGGCACAGACTTCAAAGACAAAGATAGGACTGTTTATTCATTTGCATTCTGCAGGAACTGGAGACTATCCAAGTCCCAGAGAGTATACACAAAGATTTTTCGGATGTGATTAGTTCTTTAAGGTTTAAAGAGTTCTGTGACCCTTGCCATTTCCTAATGCCACCTTGGGTGTTTTAGGTGCTCTGTGTTACCATATTTTCATTACAGTAGAAGTGTTAATTATTGTCATCCAGTTTGGTGGATTTTAACCAAATAATACACTGGTACACCATAACCTTGCGGCTGGTTTTATAGACCACAGATCAGGGCAAGTAAATTCCCAAGTAACTGAACAGCCTCATATGAAGGGGAGCCTCATATAGCTAAAACTGCACTGCAATGGAGAAGTAGGCTGACATCTCAAGGAATCCTGAACGTCATTAAGATTGCAGAAACAGCTCATTCTGGCACAAGGACTGAAGGTCATGTGGAAGTATTTATTTGAGGCTCAGGACCCTCTTGGGGAAAGCTCTGTAGAATTCTTGGTCCTGAGAATTTGCTGGTCTTTCTCTTACCACAAAAGACATCCACTATGGAGATGCTATCTTTTTAAAGGGTGGTAAACATGATGTGCAAAGCCGACAACTAGCTAACTAGCTCGCAGCCTAAATGTGATACTTCTGATAACAACAGCTGATTTTCAGCTAAGACGTGTTTTCTGTATGATCAGCTTTGCCTCCGGTCTTTAAGCCATTAGGTAAAGCATGTGAGAAAGGGCAGTACAGATGAAAGGGACCTTTACAGCACTAACAATGAGTCATTTTAACTTGCAACACTGCAAATAATGTTTGCAGGTCTTGAAATTAATGTGCAGCCATATAAATCACAGCTGAATAAAATATGTCTTTTGAGAAATTGTAAAAAAATTTTTTAAATGTCTGTGGTGTTTGCTCTTACAATTTACATACACTATGTTAGGGTTTGGTGGTTGTTTATCAAGGGGCTGCTATGTGGTTGCCAGTTGTGTGTTTAATGGACTCTTTAAAACTCAAAAAGAGTCCACCAACAAGTCTGTATGATATTCCAGTCCCAAAATATGATTTTAAGATTTATAGGATCTTTAGCTGAATTCAAAGCTGACAACTTTATATCCTTGTAACTTTACACCACTATTATATGTCACTCAAACAGAAGGAAAATGACACTGATCCCCTTTTGAATTTAAAACATGACCATGTTTGTCAGTCAAAATATGTAAGATGTTTTAAATGATGAGGCACGCCAATATTGATTTACTATTGACTGTCTACTAGTCTAAATGGTGAATGGTCTGTTGACTGGATGCCTGGCAATCTTCCTTCGTCAATTATGCCAGCCAGAAACTGGTGTATAGGTTAGTGAAGCTATCTAAATACCACCATACACACACTAAAATTAAAGAAAAAAACTTTCAACATCCACCTAAAAACAAAAAGACTTAAGCCACAGATCCTGACTGTCTGATGTATCTGTGTGAATTACACAGATTTCTTACAGATTTCATGTGCAAACTGGATGTGACATTAATACTAAAACCTACAACACTGAGTTAAACCTGCTCCCCCCCGGACGTTTGCCTCGACACAACCCACAACACGGCATGTTAAACACATTTACAACAAAGACAGCATTTTATGTAAAATATACCTTACACCACCGCTGAATCTATTAAAATAACCGAAAACTACACTAATAACACTGCCAAATCATGTTTTCTGACAGAAAGCCGGTTTGGGCAACACCCTCAACCAAACAATCCGCTTAAATGTTACACACGATTCTCTTCCTTTAAATCAAATATACTGTAATCAGTTTTAGACATCCAACACGTATTTATTATAATAATGAAGGACAACGCGTGCATTCTACTTACCGTAACGTTCCCACAAATAATCTACAACGTCTCAGTGACTCGCGACTCTCCATGCGATCGTAGTGATGTCCGATTCGCGGACGAATCTCCTTTTCGACAGGTTCTCCTCAAAGAATCAGACGAATCGATTCGCTAGTCAGACAACAGACAATCACAAAACCTTGAAACTACGATAAACAAATGGGTTAAATGTTTGTTTTTGTATCATTATAGTTTTCAATAAATGTTATTAGTTATGGAAAAGGTTTTTAATGGGCCTTTTGTGACAGGAAGCCATAAGATGCTATGCACTATTAGAACTTTTTTAGTACAGAACAGCGGAAATTAATATTAATTAATATTATATATATATATAATTAATATAATGATCAGCCAGCAAAAAATAATCAGAATGAGTTTAAGTAAAGCTACACAGAAGCTACAGTGCACGAAGAAGCATAATAATAATGTAGTGTGACCATGGCCTTAAACAACGTTGCTGACGGCCGGTTTGTCACGACCTGTCTGTGGCCATAGTCATATCAGTTCCTACTCTCGGTGCGAATGCAACCAGGAAAATGTACTAGGGGAACTACTGGTTCATGGGGGATTGCCCTGTTTCCTATTATTTAGTTCCTAAAACTACCTGGTGCGAAAGTGGCTACAGCCTACAGGCATAGTTATGTGAAACAAAATGCAAGAAGGGTTAATTAAATTAACATACGCATCTGTATTGCACGTGGCTTTTGAAATAACAAAAACACTTGAACTCAAATGAGGTAATTGAAAAAAAATATCTTACAGAAAAACTGAATACTGGAACAAGTTCTCAGAATTTCCCTTCTTAGAACTGTCTCGTTTATATAAACAGTTCAAATGAATCGATTCTATAAAGCGAATCGAACTCCCCAGCACGTTCTCGCGGAGTTGGTCCTCCTACAATCTCACTTGCGTCACCGACTGACACTTGACTATAAACCCTTACGGGGCCGGGTTAAAACTAGAAGCGGGATTTCAAATCTTTGTTCTATTAACCCATATGTCGGCAGATATTTGTTAAACGATTATTAAACATAACGTTCATGAGTCTACCACATGTTGTAAACCTCAGACATAGAGATTATCTTAGCATTGTTATTTAAAGCAACGTATTATAAATATGTTATAGTCCTGCATCATAAATTCAGCCTTTAAAGCATACATATTTAACCTTCCTAATGACTGTGCTCAGTATACTGAGGGACAGGCACATTCATCAAGAATGGCCTTTTACTAAATTAAACCATACGGCTTTGTTTTGTGTTAACGTACATTTATATAACATTTAAATGTCGCGATAATTTAGTTGTTAACGAGTCTGTTAAATTGACTCATTGCCACTTTGTTTTATTTGCATATGAGCTCCACGTGTAAATCGCTGCCTTATGACTATAATCATTGGAGTGTTTGAAATTCACAGTTTTGATGCAGATTAAATCAAATGTGCCCACTTTATTGTGGCTTCATCACAGATGCTGATCACCCAAAGCTGCTTTTTTACGACCTTTTTGTTTCTAGCAAATTATTTGCTTAATTGACATATTATGTAATTAAAACAAAAAGTTGATCTATTATTACAATAACAGTTTGAATGAAATGTGAATGCATTGTATTAAAAATATTAATTTCAGAATGTCTTAATACAATATCTTTCATCAATCTGTATGTCTGTCTATCTTAATTATTTGTTTGTTTGTTAGCAGAGTTGTTTTGCGTTTGTTTTTAATCTTGAAACTCTGTATTTCAGGGTTGTACAAGTAACCCAACTACCTTAATCTTACACGATCTACAATCTAATAATCTACAGCAAATGGGGCTGTGGTCAAGACATGTCCGCCCACATATTCGCACCTCCATCAATTATGTAAAAGAGACAATAATGAGGAATGTACACTGCTTCTACCATCACGATGTGCTACATATAGGCCAAACAAACGACAGAACAGACACTGATCGGTCAGAGCTCACCTCACCAAGGAGATTCTCAGGGATGCAGAGACAGCACTCCGATATGGTCGTCCGAAGAAAATACAAGAGATACTCCAAACAAAAAATGACTTACCTGGGTCTGATTGCGTATGTCATTCAAAACGCGCCTGAGAAAAGGTTAACGTTTTGCGAGGTATGTTCAAATGTATCACCAGAAAAAATTGACTATAACTTCTAGTCTCAATCTTTGGATGCATAACCCGTTATTAACTGCTTGACAAATAACCTACAATTAGTGTTTATCTTGAAAGAATATTTGTTCTTAATATTATTTTGAAAATAATCTACTATTTATTAAAACGACATGTTTTATAATTGATTTTGTAATAAAAACAATAAACCGTTTGATACCATGCAATAAAGTTATTATTAGGTCTGCCAGTGGAAATATTGTTCAGTTCTTGCTTTATTAAGTGAGATGAAATCGGTGTCACCAGTTAATGTTAATGTCACCAGTTAATGAACGCGATTGGGACTTTTGTGGATGGCGACAGAAAAGGTCTTGAAAATAATATCAGAGTCTGTTTATCATTAAACGACTGTTTTGTAAAGGTACGTCCCTAATATATAATATTATTATTAATATTATTATTACTTTGTTTGTTTAATGCTTTCATTTCCAATTTACAGGTGCCTATACATCCAGAGTGCCAAAATGCTAAACGCAATTTCTGGAAAGTGGATGATAGTAAAATTACTCCAAAGATGCTTCGTCGACACTTTAGTGGCATGCGTGATATCTTCCCTGACTTTGATGGAAACTCAGAAAATTCCGCTGCGAAGAATGCAACCGCTGCAAACGCCAACTGCACTGGCTCAGAAAAGAGGTTCATCAGCTCATTTTCCATAGTCAATTTTGCAATGGGACAGCAGCGCCCCCGCGAGTCCTGCTTATTTTCCAAGCAACTTCACAAATTTTTGTCCGGGCCCAGCAAATGCATACAAGACATGGGACTGCTACAATCAAATTGATTGTGCCAGTTTCAAAAGATCCTATTCACACTTTCCTTTTCCATGTTATACACTGGGTCACCCCCCTCCAAAAGGTTATTCTCAGTTTCCGAACTGACCTATTGCCCGTATAGCACCTGAAAGCATTAGGCAGTTCTCTTCCAATTTAATGACCCCGGCCTATATGTAAGACTGCACTTAACCATTAAACGATAAGACACTTGACATTCCAATTGTCATATTAATTTCTTGTGCATGGTTGAGAGTGTCTAAAAAGTTTTCATTTGCCAAATAAAATGATTCAATGTGTTTTCTAAATAGTTTATGAGTATGTTTTGGGAAATATCAAACATTTAGCCAACTAACAATGATCAAATAATTGTGTTCCTGGATAAATATACTTGTTGGTCCTACATGTCAACCACAGAATTTATGGTATGTTCTGTTTTATGGTTAGAATTAGTTCTCATTTATGTCTAGTTGAACTCATTCAGTTCTCAGCAAATGATTCAGCAGGAATCTTTTTGGTTCAGTAGCCTTCTCATCTGCGGAATATAAATTTAATCAAGAAAGTTAAATTAAGTTAAAACTTTCCCTCACTCAACTCACAATTTCTCAATTACAGAGTGATGAAAAAAAGAGTTGATTCAAATAAAATTTATTGACCTCCAGCTTTCAGCAGTCAATATACATGCAAATACAGGCTTCAGTCAAAATCTTTTTTTAATTTCCCATCCTTTTCTTACAAAACCGTGCACCTTAAATAATCAGTTCTGCAGCGTACAAACCACAAAAATACCAGTTTTACATTATCAAATACTGCACATAGAAAACATTTACAAAGCACAAGTATAAAATTACAGCTTCCTCATACAGCTCTTTACTCTTCTATTACTGCTAAACAGCAGCACACTGTCAAATACCATTTCAAAATATTTCCAATGCCTCTGATAAATGCAACTACTTTGTCTTCCAGCTCTTTAGATAGTGTTAGACTGAAACAGAGATTAAATCAGCAAAGATTTATGAAATGGTTTAGATGTAGATGGGTGCTAACTTAAGTTATTTGGGCATTGTTTTCAAAGGAGCTACATTTGCAAAGTTTAAAACGTCTCTGCAATAGTGAATAAGTCACAACAGTGTCTCATGCTGTAATTAATGTCATAAAATGAAAGACAAAATGAGCTGTTTACCGCTTTGCTACATAAAAACAGACAAATGACCATCCTTACATTTGTAAATGACTGCTAGTTTTGTAGAACCAACCCCAGAGAGATTTTTTTTTGCCCAAGTGTGCAATCAATGCATACAGGTTCTGAGGTTTATCTGTATTCATACAGTTTAAATAAACAGAAAGATTAATCTCTTTAAATCAATATTGTGAGTAGGTTATGGCATTTTTTATGGCTCTTTGAGAACATAAAGAACAGAAATGCATGCTACTAAAAATAGGCTACTTGTTATCTTATTCTGCCAATTTAGTGTTTTAATTGACACCTTCAAAGAATTTCAGATCAGGTTTAAAATAACAAAAAGAACTAAACTACAATTAAATAATATAAATGGACAAAGTACATTTAATTTTGAGACATTTTGTATCACTAATATAACTTCTGATATTCTGCAAAACACTCTTGTCAGACACATAGACACATAAGTCTATGCCTTTAAATAATATCTAAGAGCCATAGCTCTCATAGCCAAGCAAAAATTACATAGCAGAATTCAGCTTTATTAACTACTCACCATTAGGACACTCTCAAAAATGATTAAAAATAAGATGAATATAACTCAAACAACCCTTAAATATGTTCACAAATGTGACAAAACAGAATTCATATCACAGGGGTTTAAAAGGTCCCGATAAGTGTAAAGGGAGATTACATTCCTAATAAAAATTAAAGCAATCTCTCCACATTTAGATCATTTATATACATTGCAAATTCCTTTACAAAGCAAATATCCATCAAATACAAAAAAAACCTGTGAAAAAAATCATACACATCATCTGCAGTGCTGGGTAGTAACAAATTTTACATAATCTGGATTAAGTAATCATATTCCAAAAATCAGAGTACAATTACTATTTTATTGTATTATTTTATATTTTTTGCATGAACATAATTTTTTATATAATTTGTAAGCTTTAAAATACTTTGTAAGAATAGACCCAAAGTATCTGTCCATAATTCTAGAAACTCTCTCAGAAATGCAAACATATTTAAGTCCGTAAATGATGGAAGGCCCACATTAATGTTTATTTTACAAAAAGATGTATACTTTGAGTATAGTTATACTTAAGTAAAGTTAAATTATACTTTATGCAGTAAGTACTTGTATACGTGTAAATGTCCTATTTCAGTGCTACTTGGGATAAAATTGGCCCGCGTTTTAGTATGTAAGAGTGTACTTTTGGGTGCACTTTACTGTAAGTGTAACAGTAGTAAACTCTTGAGTACACAACTAGTTTAGTTTTCTTAAACTTCTTCTGAGAAGAACATAAAAAGTAGACTGAAAGTATAGTTATTTTTAGTTTAAAAGGAGTAACAATACACATAAACTTCTACTAAACTTCTCTTGCAAATTTTGAAAAGCTAGCAATTAATTAATAGAAATGTAAAATGTAAGTTTATTTAATTTTTTACAATTATTATTAAGTAACTAAATCATAATAATCACTTACAAAGGTGAAATATTGTATTTGTTCATCTGTATGTCATGTGACCATTTACTGACAGAGAACTGTGTAGATAAGAATGTGTTGTTAAATGCTAAAATATGAATTTAAATTCCCGGGGGTACTTCAAATAAACATGTAATCAAATAGCATCAAATAAAAATGTGCAATCTAAGGAATTATGTTACTGACTACAAATTTTGTCAGTAATCTGTAACTGATTACAATCCTTAAGTAATCTACCCAGCACTGTTTATCTGCATTTAATGTATTGAGATCATCTCTTACACTCACACATAAACTTCACGTCATAAAACTGCCCAGACAAAAATTAAATTACGTCACATATTTTTTGAAAAGCATGGGGTGGTCAAGCATAAAAAAGCATTTGAATGAAACAAATGGCCAGTAATTTTTCAGGTATTTACAACAATATGCTCAGAGAGCCAACATCGTCCAAACAAATCTGCATCTTTAAATATTAAAATGCATCCAAACTCTGCAGAAATATGAAGACTGCAAATCAAGTTTTTTTCTCACTGTTGCATTTGGTTTAGCTATGGATTTAAACAAACTACACCCGTCCACTACACCTGTAAAATATAGAGCAGTAGCCTACAGTTCAAATATTCATGCATTCAGATTCTTTTCAGTCTGCAAAAATGCAAGACCAATGCGATTTAGTAAATACTTCATTGTACAGTAAAGGGACATATATAATCCCTATTTCCCAAGTACATAAAATCACATATAAAAAATATCAATATCTACTAATAGTCATTTCATAGAGTTTATCAAGGACAAACATTCAGCGGCAAATACAATTTTGTTTTCAGTACAATAATACATTTTTAATTAATAATTAGTTGAAACTAAGTATCATTTTATGTTCTGAATTTAATCTACAGACATTTGTCTGTTATTGGTGCAACACAGAGGTTCAACTTAAACAAAACTTGTGCAAATACAAAAGAAACAAGAATTCCCTGTGAGAGTTAACAGGGAGTTCTGACCTCCGCTTTCCTTTTTCGGTTTAAAGGAAAAGTCTCCAGACTATAACAACAAGAGGGTTGATGTCAAATATTCTTTTAAATATATTCTATTAAATCTATCAAGAGAGTATTAGCCAACTTGGCTGAAAATGTTTCCTGCAGTATGAACAGTTTTGTTTACTTGAATATAATATTTTTTGCAGTTTCAGATAGAAATTAGAAAGTGCTTGTTTGGTCCAACATAGACATTTGGCCTTGTAGAAACCAATAAAACTAAATGCACTTATTGTGCGTGTGTATTTTGATATAGTGATTGTTGTAATCACAAAAATTGTAATCATAATATCAAGTAATGTAATTGTTTTTAAATAAATAGTTCTGGTAAAGCAACAATTCCAGAGGAAGAGCGAAACATTATGATCAAAAATGACGACCAAAGATTATGATGAAAAATAATCTTCTATTCAAGAAGTCCATCAAATTAGTCACTGTGTTATCAAGTTAATGTGTCTATGCCATAAATGCAGTGAACATTGTGAAGTATACGTATGGACAGGCTTTGTAGCCCAGAGGTATTGAAAGAATAAAATAAAATGACATTTTAAATGTGATATTCATTTTAAATATTAACAGTTGGGGAACTGTTCAAATATTCTGTGCTGTACTGTATCTTGCATCTTGATCAGAATAGTGGTGACACTAAATGAAAAGACCAGCTGTACATCATGTACAAAATACCATAGATCCAAAAATACTTCAACTGTTAATAGTTAATGCTTTGCTGATGGTCTCATTATTATGCCATAAAGTCAGTAAAAGCAGCTCTTTACGATACACTATCAAACTGACAATTGACAGAGAATCAAACAACTATAGTAGAGTCTGTGCACTTCTGATGCAGGGTGATTTTAAATAAGAGTGGACAAATATCTTAGATAATTTGGCAAGTGATCTGTCTGGAAATTAAATAATGTCTTTGTTAAACCAACAGAAATCACAAAAACTTGTTAAGAACCTTCAAACAGCTAACCTCTCTGACACACTCTCTTTAAAGCATTAGAATCATAATATATGTTTACCAGCATCTTAAGGGAACATATGACCAATAAACTAAAAATTGATATTGAACATGAATTAAAAGTTTGTATGAAATATTAAAATACTTAAGATTCCCTTTCTAGATTTTCAGAGGAGCCATGGAAACAAATCCTGTATCTTTTTCTGACCAGTGTGTTATGAAATTCTTTTTTTTTTACCAACACTGCTGCTTTCCTTCGGCTATGTAACTTGTAGCACACTGTCTTGATCAAGACTCTGTAACAACAAAGATTGACCAAAGAAGCCTTCTAGAAAGCCAGCCAGCTTCAAAGAGAAAGCCAAAGAAGACTATTGATTGGATAGGAATTGTCACAATATTGATTGGATAGAAATTGTCACAAAAAGTTCAAGAGCTTGACAACAAAAATGTCCAGGATTATACATAATGTAATTTGTTCTGGACTTTGAGGTCCTGTTGGGAGAGCAATCTCATCATCAGTTCTCATATTGTTGCATGTGTTGATGTTTTTGTTCAGCGGTGACCTCCTGAGTATAACAGGAAATAGGAAAGGCCTTTAACAAACAGTTGGATCTATATGCTGGTAAAAAGAAACCCAAACTACTTGAAGTCCAGTGCAGCTCCATTTTCAAAGCCTGAAGAGACACAGTTCCAGTATCAGTTCAGGGCTACATTTCCCAGAATGCTTTGCTTCACTACATGCTACAGGATAAGGATTCTTGTTCTCCGGTAGATCCTCTCCTACTTTTTCATTCTGCATATCCCACAATGCAGCTGGAAATGAGGGTTGCTGGTTTAACTGGACAGTTGGTTCTCCTTTACATCAGGAGGGTTCCATTGCCACTAACCGTGTCTGCAGCTCAGTGCAGATCATATTTTTCAGACAAAAGTGGAACATTAGCAAAATAAATCACCTACTGTATATAATTCTACATCATTTTAAAGGCAAGCTTAAAATAGCACTTTACATATTTTGTTCAGCAACGGTTGCGAATAAACGTGCAGAATGCAGTAGATAGATACATGAACACAAATATCAATTTAATATACTCAGCGCTCGGAAAAGGAAAAAAGAACACGCTACTTTATGCAACAGTAGTTGTATGCATTTCCAAGAACTTGACCTGTGAAGTTGAGCCCTGCCCTTTAACAGTTTAATTGTGAATGTAGTCTATGAGTTCTTCTAATATGTCTGTTGTTTTTTTGCATCTCATCTAAGTCATTGACTCTGCTACATATCCATACTCTATAATATGACACTACAGATAGTAAGAATTGCTTTGGTTTTTAAAAATAAAACTTTTATTGGGTTTGGCATAGAGAACTGAATGACCCTCGGGGGTCCGTATCCTACAGGAGTCTAGGTGAACCCATACTGTGTCTTGTGGCACGGGCCACAGAAGTCAACACAAATGCTACATTGTCAGGACCATTTTGAGATATAGTTATTAAATGCCCCTGTTATTTGTGTTGTGACCTGTTGATAATGGATCTATATGTAACTAGCTGTGACCATTTCTGGACTCCTTGACTGTTTGCTGGTTACACACACATCCATTCAGGTTACATGTGAGCTATTGTATGTGTGTCATGCCTGACTGTTTCCAACTCTGAAATATCTCTTTAATATATCAGTAAGTGGAGCTTTTCAGCTCTGGCTTATCAGTTGGTTATATCTATCAGAGTGTGTGTGTACATGCTTTTTGGGGTAGGTGGCAGGGTATATTGAACAAAGATACACACATAGAGATAGAGAACACAGGCATATTTAAGGAGACGTGGATGGCTGGGTCTCTCTGCACTGTCTAGGTGCAGGAGGGGCTGGTGGCGCTCTCAAGCGAGGACTGCGAGAGGCGGCGGGTCAGGGGGCCAATGCTGGGGTCTGCCAGAGAGGAGGTTGGGAAGAGCTTGTACCAGCCGCCCACCATTGACGACAGATCTAGGTCATCCAGAAGGATTTGTGCCATTCCCATAAAACACTTGTTGTCCATGCGGCCGTAGTCACCCCACACGATCACCTAGTGGACCACAATGATGAATGATGAATGAGTTATCAGCATGTAGATACATTTTACTTCACATTACAGGGGCTATGACAGAAGAAAACTGCTGACATTGCTAACACTCAGTATTCTGACCTGTATTCATAGTCTGATTAACTATTTCTGACCTACAGTAAGTATGGCTATACTGTTCCAACAGCAAGTTCAGCATTAAAATTGATGTGACAAGCACAAAAATTAATAGCGCAGTAAGCAATTTTGTGACAGTTGGTTCTGTCTGTTCTGTGTGCATGTTGAAATAAAAAAATTGTATTTGCATATAGTCCTGTCTGCTTAAACAGAAAACAAAGTGGATCGGACCAATCACCACAATTCTATAACACTCTCGTAGCCAATTAGGGTGTTGTACACCACCTGTAAGTCATCACCTGTGCTGCATAGTGTGTTTGTTATTTTGAGGGCGGAGCAATAAAGGAATTGGTGTGTTTGTTTTGGTGTTGATTTAAAAAATCAACAGTATTACTCAGAAATTGCTTACTGCACCTTTAATGCAGTTAATTAAACTGTTGTCTGTTTGTGTAGGACAGATGGAGTGATTTTGCTTTGTAATACCTGTAGCACTTTCCCCTGAGGACTCTCGTCAAACATCAGTGACTGCTGGAATGTAGGATCTAAGGTTTTCTTGACCACTTTGGTTTTATTCTTAGCAAGACACATTCCGTTCTCCAGGACATAAACCTTCACATATGTTGCTGACATAGCAGGAAAAAAACATTATTCTGTGGCCTGAGCTAATAGGGACAGATAATACTACAACCCAAGATAAAATAATACCACAATATAATTTTTAATCCAATAGGTTACCTGGAATGTTCTTTGACCCTGGTTTAGGGGTCAGCCCTCGGGCCTGTGTGATCTCAACTTCCAACTGACCTCCTCTATCTACCATGCTAACATAAACATCACCTGCACAGAGAAAACCATATGTGACAAACACACTCAGTCATCTTATTGCACCTGCAATTGTATCAGCCACCAGCAGGGAGAGACAAATAGCAAGTTACTTTCTTAAGCATTTGTGGTTTTATATTATATCATATGAGAGCGAATTAGATATGTATGATTATACCTAACAAGTCAATAACTCCAGTCAGCTCAGCATAAGCTACTAAAAAGATTAACAATAATCACCTCAGTCCAAATAAGAAAAACTGGCAGCAGCTATTGTACTATTAATATTTCTGCAGTATGTATACTGTGCACAGTATGTAAATTTTGTAGGCATTTGATTTAATTAGTCATATTTCCACTATGACTAATGAACCTGACATAATACCACCTGTGATTTTTAACATTTTTAACTATTTTAATTATTTGGTCAGCTTGTTAATAGTTAGAATGTTTAAATACAAAAGTTAAATGCAATTTCTATATTTTCAGGATGGACTGGACACCATGAGGTTCTGTAACAACAACGTAGCATAGTGCTGTGTGTGAAATGTTTATCATTGCGTACTGTTTAAAATAGTATTCAATATTCAGTTTATTCAGTAGTGTTCAAGTACTTATTCTGGTATTCAAACCCAAACACAGCCAGAATCTTACCCATTGGGGGTGTGGCTAATGTCTGCCGTCCTACTATCTGGGCGGGGCCGAGGCCATCTAGGAAATCACTAAATTGGCTTTCAGGGCCCAGACGGGTAGGAGGGAAGATGAACCTAGAATACACCAGTTAAAAAAGTCAATATTACTAGCTAATGTATCTGGTTTCTGGAATAATGTGTGATCAATCAAATTAATCAATACACAGTATAATTGGTGCTGTAAGAAAACAACTTCATCCCTTCAAGTAAAAATACTTCATATATAGATGAGTGAATCTCATTTATCACATTTAGTCACATTTAACCAAAATCAAAAAAACAAAAATACGATGCTATTTTGTATTGTAGTATTGTTTTAAATAGTACTGTAGCAGAGACAAAAGATTTAAATAAATGAATCACCACTAAAACTAATCAAGGTGCATAATTATGATAAAATGAATGTCATAAAAGCAAAAAACTTGAATTGTTTAAAAAGCTATTGTTCTTTTGATTTTGGGGTGAATTGTGACCTGGACATGTTTCCCAATATTTATCTAAATATTAATATATATGAACATAGGTCAAATGTCAATGGCAGAGGTCTTCAATGAGGCCAACAGACCTGCAGAGTTTAGCTCCAACCCTAATAAAGCACACTGGAACCAGCTAGTCAAGTTTTTTGTGACTGCTAGAAGCATCCAGGTAGATGTGTTGGAATATATTGGAGCTAAACTCTTCAGGTCTGTGGACCTCCAGGATTATGGATTGTGACCCCTGGTGAAGCCACTGAATGTAATTTCATGATACGGCCCTTATTCTCGCACTTACGTTCCATCAGAGCTGTTGCTGTTGGTGCTGCCATCTGTTGAGTCTTTACTGCCCTGTCGTGTGATGCGGTTCCTCATCTCCACAGCGATGCCCGTCTCTGTGCTTCGTCTGATAGTGCTGCGTAGTTTTTTTGTTCCTCCATCTACACACAAATGAACAGGCATATAACATTGACAAAAACTCAACACAAACTGTTTAACTGTTTATGGCAACGACAGCTGAGCTTGAATAGTCTGGTCATCTTTCATACCAACAGCCATTAGCTTAGGTAGTAATGTAAACTCATCCGCACACATGCTCAGCATGACTATCAGCTGTTTACAGCTGCTGCATTTAGCTGGATAACTTTCCAGTCAAACAATCAATCCAGACATAGCAAACCACCGTAATGATTAATCTGACGCGTCTGCTTTTATCCTTAAGCACCAAATATGGGAACCAGATCAGATAAACCGTATGAAAGCGATAAATAACTGTGGAATAGAGTTAATTAAAAATACAGTAGGCGATAATAAACAATGTTTATTATCTGCTGCTAACTTACTCATATGTTTACAACAATGTACTCTCACTCTGCAAATATGTATATTGTTCGATGCTGCTCTTTATGTTGATTTGTATTGGAGTAGGGTGTTTTGTTTATGTACTGGTTGTTTCATACAGGTTGTTTTTTTTTACTTATCTGACTGTCTGCACATGTCTGCACTCTTGTGTACACTGCACACTTGTCTGTGACACTCTTGTGATGTCTGCCCTGCTTTTCGTGATGTTTGCACTGTGATTGTTGTCTATGTAGTCTATGTTTTATGTAGCACTATGGCCCTGGAAGAAAGGTCTTTCATTCCACTATGTACTGCACCTGCTATATATGGTTGAATTACAATAATAAACTTCTGGAACTTCTGAACCTTTAATTCTGAATTTAACTTTCAAACTTAAGCCCTCCCCATTTTTAACGTGCTCAAAGGCTACTGTGCGTCAACCACCTGGGAGTTATAAAGTGCTATATCCATTAGCAAGCATGTACTGTGATAGTCTCCTGCTGTTCTGCTCCAAAAATAATATAAAAAGAAACAAAAGCATAACCACAGATTGTGCACAAGCAGGTGCATATATAAGCACTTGTAAAAACTGCCAGCTCTAATCAGATTGGTCGACTAAAACACAACTCCTAGGAGCTGAGTGAACAGGTTATCAGTCTGCTGGGAAACAAAAAGTGTTACCAGTTACGTTTTTAAGATGCTGAGCTAATTTTATAAGCCAAAGTTTACCAGATTTGTAGCTTTGAACTAAAATGATATTCTGAGTTTTGTTTGAGACACTTCATAGCCAGTAAACTAACTATTCATGAGCAGAATTACAGTAAAAATACCACTTTGTTTGCTGACTGCGAACAAGAGGAGTTTTTTAAATTTACAAATCTATACACATTTCTGGTCATTTTGACTTAAAAAATATAAAAAAATGTTCTCAAAGATTTTTGCAAGTTTGTTCAGAACTATTACTGACGTCATTTTTTAAAATCTGTCCACCTCTAAAAAGCATGAGAAAACCAATGCAAACTGTAGTTGGTCACTTTACATAAGGGTTAGAAGGTCTCTTCCTGTCTAGTTTTTGGCCAGAATGAGTTGCAATATGGACCCGACATTATGCCACAGATCAGTGGTCTGGCTACATAATACTACCTCGGCATGTTTTTCTATTTAATGTGCTTTTTACTCTTGTGTCTTTAATTTCCAACAGTTGGTAGTGATGGCAGGCAGCTTACAAATCTGGACGATGCACAAGACTAGTGTAACCAATGAGGGTCAAGCTGCTGACCTCACCATATAAAGTGAGAGAGGGAAAGAGAAAAAGAGACAGAGACTCAGGCGACTCAGTGATGTTAGGGGAAAGATAAACACAGCGCTCAGGCGTGTGTCTGAGTGTATCTGTCAGAAGATGACATCTCAAAGGTAATGTAAGGTGCTTGGTGACAGAAAGTGATGACTTTATAATTGCCTCCTGGATCTGAAAGAAGGAGCAGATAAAACCCTGAGATGAGGAATTAGCACTATATGCACACTACACTTTATTGTTGAGTCTTGGCTCAACAATAAAGTTTTTTCTGTTATTTTTTCTGTTTTTCTGTTAGATTTTTACTTGCATTGGTGACATTTTTAGTGGAGCAAAGAAAAATATTTATAACATATATCATATAAAAATCATAACAAATTCAAGTTCAGACTCATATAAACAAGAACAAAGGCAATATAATGCAAGCTGACTCAAAAGCAGTAAAGACAAATAGAAAGCAAAGAATATATGATAAGAATCTGTTCCTTATACCATCCTGAAGGGCTTTATTTTGTGATAATGACCAGCTGACTGTACATTATCCCATTATCCCATTTGTTACAGAGTCACTTACTAAATAACTAGAAAATTGGAAATTGATATTGGTATTATTGATTAGAGTTTGATTGTTTTTTTATATATGACAAGATACAAACTGCACAGTTATATGAGAGACCTTAAAAATTAGTCTGCTTGGAACAACAGTCCATTATTACATGATTACATTCTAGGTTTTATTATATAACATTATATTACATGTCATTATATAAAAACATTTGACAGTACAATGCCATGATTGACCAATCAGAATCAAGTATTTGAATGAGCTTTGTAATAAATACATTTAATTAACTAAACATTGCAAATCTTTCACAGGTCTTTCACAAGCATCTTTCACAGGTTAAACAGCCCTTGAACTTAAATGAGCCATGAAAATGTCTATTAAAACTGCACTGCCAATATGGAGCAACAAATATATGTTATACTATCCTTGCCTTTTTTGCAGAGAATTGCATGCAGACTGACTGCAGAACTGCAATGCTCTCACAGCAGACTCTTACTGTCAGGGAGCTCACGGTCTTTAATATACAATAACTCTCCAGTGAATGCGAGACAGAGAACAGTGTTCTAAAAATACAGACAGAACACGCACAGTGTGGGCTACAGGAACGCAGACCTCAGATGCACACCATTCGCCCAAATGTTCAATTAAACATGAACTGCGTGTAATGGCAGAAAGACAGCCAATAATCAAATACCACAGACTCTACAGCAAGAAAATATTTCCAAAACACAATATGTGACATTTCAGAACAGATGCCTCATGGAAAGGAATCAGTACATGTTGTTTGTTTAAATAAAGGTTTATTTATCATGAACAAATGCAGAGTTGGCTGGCTAAGAGGCTGTGAGTAAGAAATGTACATTAAGTTGACTGTGTGCTGGGAGTATTTAATGCTATTGTGGTACATGTAACCCTCAGGGAGAGACTGTATATGTGAAAGTGTTGCATTTTTGTCAGCTGTGGTTACTAAACTCACAGTCACTGATTTTTAAGGGAACAGGAAGTGTTTGTTTCTTCATACTGACACACAATCCCAAAGGAGATTTTGATATTGCTATTATTCCTACAGATTTCTGTAGATGGAGATGTTTTCTCCTCATAGATAAACATCAATCAGTCTTGATCAGGCTGCTCTGTTTTGGAGACCAGTTTGCTAAACCAGCAGAGCACCAGTTTGGCAAGACAGAAACACCAACTAGACCAGCTTATAACCTTAGCATACATGCTCACCCTGATTTTGCCAAGTGAGAGATGTTCCTGGGTCAGCATAGTTTGTTGACCCTGAAACAACATTTCTTTAGAAAAACCCTATTCCTACCCTAAACCCTAACTTATCCCTAGGGAAATTCTAACCATGGTAATAAGCCTAAACTTCACAGTCACTGTAAACTTATTCTTCAAATCTGATTGGTTGATTAGAATGTTGTCCCAGGGGGCCAACAATGATGTTGACTGGAACATCTCTCACCTGGCAAAATCAGGAAGGCCTGCGTGGGTCTAGAACCTGCGCCTGCACACGTTTGCATTAATTACTCTGTCAATTTGGTGGCTATCATAGTGTTAATGTGTCAAAAACCTGTGTTAGTATGCCTAGTATTGCTTTGGAGAACACCAGTAATTAGTGGAGCAACACCTCCCCATAGAGATCTCCCCTTATCTAATGTTCTTAAATCAAATAATCAGGTTTATCCTATAAGTATCTCATCACACATTCCTGTCTATTTTTATTCCTCCAAAGGCATTTTAGGGGAAAATGACAAAGATGATACTTAAATAAAACATAGCTGGGAATTACCACTGAGTCTCATGAAAATATAATGCAATGTTTCTCCAGGTATTCTGAGCCAATTGTGTAACACTAGACAAAGTGGTAACAATATAGAATACTGTTTCTAACTTAATAGTTAGTTACACAGGAACTAATGCAGTACAAATGGTTAGTTCTACGTTATAACTACTGATAACTTATTCATAGCACTGTGAAGATAAGTTACATAAAAGGTTTAAAGTACTCTGATCAACCTCCTGAAAGTAAACAAAATTTGCTAACATCGTATTATTAAAAAATAAACAAAGTCACTACATAAAGTGATGCCCATTACTGGCATAATTAATTGTATGTGACTGTTAATGAGAAGTTAATTCATAGTTTTTTTAAATAAGCCACAGTTAATGTATAGTTCTGCAGAAGGCATACAGTATTTAGTAGTTAATGAAGACTATTAATAAGTAATAAGTAGCTAATTGTTACTTATCCCAAACATTAGTATGCTATTACCTAATGATCGGTTAATCACTTTTTAAATCTACATTTATGCATTTGACAGATGCTTTTATCCAAAATAACTTACAGTACATTTAAAGTATACATTTGGTCATTACATGTGAATCGAACCCACAACCTATTAAATAAGAAACAGTATTCTAAAGTGGTACCGACAAATTTTCTTAGAAAAATTTAGGAACGGGTATATTATAAACAGATAGTATATTAATTATATTAATGAGAACATCTAATAGACACAAAGGTTTTGTTGATAGGATTTACTAATCATTATCCCCATCCCTAAATCTCACCCTCACACAATCGTAGTAATATTTAAAATAAAACACGATTTGGTAAATTTGTGAGCCCTTCAAAACAAGCTTAGTCAAACACACACATACACACACTTCCACTCATGCACAAACCTGAACAAACTATTTTTCTACCCTTATATACAGACCAGCCATTGTTCCTCTTCCTGCATCGAAAGAAACATATGTTCAGAGTTGAAAGTTTTCTCCAAGATGCTTATAAAACACATTTTTATCCTTCTATATATGGCTCTGCTTCTGTCTATATTTCCTTACAGTGCTTGTCATTCTACAGCTCTTTCCTTGTACCCGAACGCCCCCTCAATGTGTTTTAACCACAAGCCTCTTGCTGCTGATCCACAGTAAATACCAAAACAGCGGGAGAGACCGGCCCTTGGGACACTTTGATGTAATATTAAAGGGTCCATCTCAGAAAGAGAGAGGGAGAAATGTGTTGGTTAGTACAGGCTATGAGCACGAGGTGTTAAAAACATTCATCATGTCTATGTGAGTCCATGGCAAATACTGCGACCTTCACAAGCCAGCTAAATACCGATCCACCTGTTTCCCCAGTTAAAAGGCCATAAAAAAGAAATGCACAAATGCAACATTTTCACCTCCCACAAAACTTGTTTCCACCTGCAGCTATGGTTGACACCGCATTCATGTTGTCATGCGAGCTACCGACCATGTCTCTACAAAGGGAAATGCCGTGCATGCAGGAGACACATCTTTTTGTCCTGTCTCTGTGGCAACAGCCTGCTCTCCCCAGACACATATCATGGGGTACATACATTTTAGATTACCAAGGGCTAAAAATACTGCCTTATCGGGCAACAGGACGCATCTAATCAATGGCTGATATTCCAGGAAGATGTGCGTGTGGGTGGTCTGCATTGGTGTTGATGTGATGGAGAATCACATTAAGGGGCTCGCACAAAATAAATGGTTTACTCAGAGGCTAAATATGAAACATATCCAAAACAAAGGAAATATAAAGTACTGCTTGATTGCCTCAGGCGACGAGAACTTTTAATAAAAAATAAACTACTTATAGCTACTTTAGGTAGGCCTGCACGTTAAGGATATGGAGGATGTTATTTTAAAATACACATTGGATGCATTTAGATAACAGCACAAGAGTGACCACCCACGTTTTAAGAGGTCTGAGTTACAGACATATTTTCTCTATTTCTTTTCTCCAGTAGCATTTAAAAAATGTCTTTAATAAGAAGCATTCTAAGCCACTAAAAATTCACCCAGTAAAAAGATGAATTACAACGTTACAACTTCTGATTCAAAGCAAAAAAAAATTAAATCTATCAGAAAAAAACATAAAATAAGACATAAAATGTTTTATATAATGCAATGAATAACTTAATCAATGAAATATTGAATAGACAATCAAATCAGCAATGATTGTTCTAATTAAAATAATGATTAATTATATATTATTATAACAACAATATATTTTTAAATTTTACAATACTAACTTACTGTTGTTATGCTTTTTTGGAAGCTGTCATACTTTTGGTACTATTTTTTGCTGTATTCAAGTACAGAGGATGCCATTTTTTCAAATTCTCTGAATACACAAATGGCTACTAAAGCAACTGTCTCTCGACCTGACTTACCATTTCCTGTGTGATGAAAGAATTATAAGTCATACCATATCATAAGTCAACCATAATATTTAATGTATCTTTCTTGAATTATTATTCAGTTGGGCTACAACAAAATTGAGATATGTTAAGAAAAAAAATTAAAATGGGGATAACAATTCAAACAAGTAAATGAATAAGGTCATGTGACAAATATAACAATATAGAATTTACTGTAAAGTTTACATTTCATATTATGTGTATTTTTGCATAAATACATGTGTATTTTTTACATAAATACATTTATGTGTATTTTCTACATAAATAGTACACAGCATGCAGTGTATACTGCAAGTAGCCTGTTACTCTGGTACTCCAATATAAACACAGCCGTGTTCATATGCTCATGTTATGATACTACAGGGGGATGTGTTGGCCCTTCAGTCAGGGATGGAATATATATCTGTCTTCACTGGCTTCATCGATTGTTCTCACGCCTGCCTGACAGACTCATTAGACATCTCATCTCAGCAGGAGACACCCGTAACACATTATATATCTCCAAGATGATGAGAATCACTGATGAGAGAGAGACTAATATGAAGTGGATGGCAATGAGGGACAGGGACAGAGAGAAAGAGAGAGAGTAAGAGAGAGAGAGAGAGAGAGATGGGGTGAAGTGGTAGGGTGGTTTTTTTATTTTTAAGTCTGTAGTCAGAATATCTCTGCTGAGGGGAGAGAGAGGAGCTGTGAGGAAGCATTATGACATTATTCCTTGTTTACTACACAACTTAATGACATCCACATCATCAGCATCATTCTGGAACAACCTCTGATCTTGTATTCTGGAGTTCTTCTTAAATGTAAAAGTAAACCAGGTCTGCACTCTACAGAGCAGTTGAAGGTTTATGAGACTCTGGTCAACCATTACACACTATTGTGTAACTAGGGAGTGCAAGTCTGGATGGCAGATATTAAGGTAAACACAGTAAGAATCTCATCAGACACTAAAATATATAAGTAGTCACACATTCATTGACAAATTTGAACAACCATAAACAACATATAACTATATTTACCAATTTGTCAGATGTTTTGATTAGTGTAGTGTATATACTTGATCAGTTTGTGTGTTCAGACCTATGAACTTGTCGTTGCTAGCACCATGCTTTACCAGCTGAGCTCCAGGCACTTTGAACCCTTTACATATCACTGTGTTAAAAAGTAAGAACAGCAGATTTATTAACAATAAGGGTCAAATGAGGGAAGGCCTGTGAAACCTTCTGACACTGTGACACCTGCTGCTTTGCATAATTCCATCTATAGAACACCAACATTAAAACATAAGAACAGCAGAGACTAAGGCTCAAGTTTTAGCCTCTTTTCTAACAGATCCCTGATCCTTTTAGCCTGATCTTAATTTTTGTTTCAGAAAAGGCTGTTATTGCTGGATAGAGCAATGACAAATATAAAAAGATTAGTCAATCCCAGTTAAGGTCACTTACACAAATCAGACTTTAAAATGACCAGACAGAGAGACAAATTATCATGAGTACAAAACTATAGCCTTATAAACTACATCTCAATTAAATTATTAAAAAGTCTAAAATATGACCCCTATTACTGTTATTGCTGACATATGCTTTGAATATACGTGTGGCACATAAACAGCTTGGAGGGGAGTGAAGATCAAATATAAATATAAATGGAAATGAGTATCCAGGTGGTGTGATACAGACAGGGTCATGATATTCTCTTCAGTGTTCCAGGGGAAGTGAAGGTCAGGCTGTGTGCCTTTCAAACAACTAAAACTTTAATGTGCCAATGATTTGAGGGAAGGCGGGGCTACCATCATAACAGCTGGCCATCAGCCACACTGAGCCCAGTTACAAACTTAAATATACACTCTGATTCACAGCTGTACTGACTGGATCAACCTGTTAATTAATGCATGGTGTGTTCCTGTATGTCTTCTGAAACAAACATGGCATATATACAAAGGACAGCTCATTAAATACACTCTAAACTTGAGCATGGACAGTTGAAAACTGCCTAATTAAGTCATATCAGTTTCTTATTACATTAACATCATCTTTACAGTTCCAGCGTTTACTCTGTAGTTTGGTACAGTGGCAAAACAGGCTTATTTTGTCTCATTGGTAAAAATGTGCAGTCAAACAGATCTCCATCAGGAAGCTTTTTCAGTATTTTTTAGTCATTTTTTAACCTTAAGACACTCATCGGTGGCCTGGTATGTTCTTTCTCTACAAGCAAACATCTTAGCCCAAACACACCCATGACTGACTATACAGGAAGCCACAGAGCTCTGCAGTGATCTCAGCCCTTCTTGTTTAATCCTCTAGCCCCTGATGCTCTCACACACTCGTTCTCTCTCCCCCCACCCCGTTTCCATGGCAATGCTGTCTGCAATGCACCAAGATCCCATTGTGTCGGCCTCTTGCTCTGTTCTTTTGCCTTGTTTTCTTCCATTTCTACAACTCTCACCCTTTAATCTTCTTTTTTATAACTCCACCAGTCTTGTTACTGCTAGTGTGACACTAAGTTGTTGACCAGTCTGTCAGTCACACTTGTGTCATGCTTCATTATTCTGAATCACAGCATTTATCTGTCTGTCTGTCTGTTCGTCCATCCATTCCCTGAATTAACAAACTCTCTCTCTCTCCTTCTCTCTCTCTGTTAATCTGTTGCATCATCCAACTTGACAACTTGTCTGGTGTTTCTCCAGTTCTCCTTGAACCTGTCACATCAGAATGAAGGTGTAGAGTCTGCAGACCAATGACATTCAGCAGACCTTCTATAATCTGCTATTCTGTCAAAAAGCTTAAAGGCATGCATGCTTTTATGAAAACTGCACCAAAACACAGTTTTAAAAGTATACTCTATCTTTTATTCTATATATTCTCTACTGGGAATTTTACTAATATTATGCACTTATTTGTTTTCTGTCATAAACTCTTTTTATCTTACAGGAATTAAGCTTTTTTTGCAATGTCACACTAGCTCTGTTCTAAAACTTCTCTGTTTGAAAATGTGTCTAAATATTTATTCACCACATTTGTTGCAATAGTTTTGTCCACAAAGGATATATGCGTAATACATGCTGTCTAAGAATCTGGCCAAAAAAAGTAATCTTAAAAGCTGTCTACCAAAGCTGTCTACCATAGGTGCCCTGTCTTTGCAGGGCACCTATGATGTCTTAAAAATGCTGTCTACGTAGGCAGCTCACTAAGTTTTAAAAAAGAGCTGCTCAATCAAAACACGGCATAACAGTTTTACGCAGTAACAAATTTCTGCTAAACAATTCATCATTGTAATTGCTAGCTGGATCAAACCTGTAAATCTTTCTTCTGGGCGATGATTATGGTGTTTGAGTGTGTCATCTACAAAAGCACCCGACACCTTCTCCATTGAAGAAAGCGCACACAGCGGGTTTCTGACTCCATGTTATTAGAGTTGTGTGGGTAAAATATCGGTGTTATGTAATGGTGATATACCATTCAGCATGAGACAGGGGTTTCTTCTCTGTGGCATTTAGAGAGTGTTAATTAAAGTGATCTCTCCCTGGCTCTCTGATGAGTAATCTCAGCCCTGGAGAACAGCCACCAGGCTGAGGAATGAGATATAGGGAGTGTGTATGTTGAATGCTGACACAAAATCCACCGTGTTTCAGATTCACTGCCATGGGCAACACTGAATCATGGCACAGCGTGACATACAAGCTCGTATTACCAATCAAGTTCTGCATGTATGTGCATATATGTGTGTAAATATTACTTATTCATGTGTAAGAATTCTTGTAACAATGTATTTGCATTGTTTTCTTCAGCTGATACAAAATTCAAAAATGTTCACAAACAGTGTTTTTTGTTTAAAAATGATGTTATAATAAAAAATAAATGTAATAACAATACATGTCTTAATTATAAATGTGTATAGAGGAAAACACTGGTATTAATTACACGTTTTATTGGTGAATATTGTGTTCATTTAGTAAAAAGAGTTGTGGTAAACAACAATTCAACTTCCTGCATTTTACACCTACTAAGTTACAGCTGTTTGGCCATTTGCCATTTTAGAGTCATATGCATATCAGCAAAAGCCCCAAAATTCTAAGATATAATATTAATAGCTTTATAATTCAGCTCTCAGAAAGCATATATATATATATATATATAATATCTATAAGTGGAAGCATGAGGTTGTATTGACGTATGATGGTCTATGTCTGTCCTGCAATGTTTTTGTTCATTTTATGGCCCTGTACATGCGTCTGAGGAATCTGTACGTCATGGTATGTTGGAGTTATTTCAGGCACCCGCGTTGTTGGCTGGTTACATAAGACTCCAGGAGGTCTGATTCTTTCCACTTAAAATAAAGAATCTGAAAAAGGGGGGCGAGAGGAGCAGAATTCAGACAGATACTCAAAGATACTCAGCTGAGAGCAAACGAAGAAGCTGAAAATAAAGCCAGTGTGCACTAAAATAAAGAGTGTGCTTAAATAGCATCACCTAAAACGAACAGAAAAGAATTATAATTATAGAGTTCCTCTGAATACAAACCAGCAAGTTACAAAGTTCTCTTCCTCATTGCACAATGCTGTGCTTCAAACAACTGTAATGGTTGGTTTCTGACAGTAAAAACATGTTATATATGACTGTTTTAGGTTATTTACACAGAACGTGTCTCAAAACAAGACAGGACAAGGAAGAACTTGTTATTAAGAGATGCAATGCAAGGTGGAGTTTGTTTCAGCCTGGCTTATCTGAGTCTATTGAATGAGTGTGTGGCAGTGTGTTTATATCATTTTTTTTTAATTTGTGTTATTCAATCAGAATTTAGTTAATAGTATAGATAATGTACTTTCTATATGTATCATTTTTATTCAATGGATTACACAAAAATAAGCATTATGACTGATTAAAAAAATATAGAAAAAATATTGTGATAACCATACCCACCCCTAACATGCATTGTGTGCAAACAAAATACAAATGTTATACCAGATATATAGTTGTATGTCTACAGATATGAAGCATATGTAAGGGAGTATCACAATTACAGATCAACATAAGCAGCAATATCATTAAAAAAAGAAGCCTGACATTTGCAGACAAGCGTTTCTGCAGCTGCTTGTTGGCTGCAATATAGATTACTGGTTTTAGAGACTAGTGTTTCTCTAACTTGCTTATTGGCTGTTGCTGCAACGGCAACATTGTACCGTGCATAGCAACAGTAACCATGAAGTTGTTGATGGCTAAATATATATCTTTATGAAACCATGCAGTTTAAATTAAAAGAAAATGAAGAAACAGATGTCATTTCTTCTATTAATTACTATTAATTACTGATGGCTGGGCTGAGCGCTATGTGGTTACGACTGTCTGTTTATTTGTTTATTTTGTTATTTGTTTTATTGTTGCATTTCTATCTATGTGTTTGTTTATATGTTTTGGGGGTTAGTAGCAGTATTGATTTAATACCCACTGAGTGTTTCATCATCAAAGCTAGAAACACAGTGAAGGTTTGCCTACAGAGGGTTTGATGTTCTCATGAACTTATACAGAACTCTTCAAATTCACCTTTTCTATATATAGACCCTTTTCTATAGACCCGAGCATGTGCACAAGCACTCGAGCGCTTGATAAATGATCGATCACAAAACACAATAATTGTGATACTTCAAAACATTTTACACTAATCTCATGTGAGCCAAAAACTAGACCTTATTTTTTTATTTATTTTGTCACAGGCACATTTTGACCTGAACCTTGCTATTTGATTGGTTAGAAGGGGTATCAATTTATCTCAATGTTATAGTATTGTTCAATGCAGGGCAGCAACAGTACATTATACTGTATTCAAAATGTGTTAAAGAAACATATGAGGAAAAAATATTTGTACATAACATGTTTCGTTAAACAGTGGTGGCTAAATACGTCTGTCTAACGCTTGCCTACCCAAATCAGCAATTAAATAAATGAATAAAAGGGAAATGGTCACCCCATGTAGTCAGTTGATATTTTTTTTGTATAGATACACTGTATTAATAAACAAAAAGTTAATCTACATATTGTTAAACATGCACAAGAAAACAGGAAGTTGTAAGGAAAAGGGGACACAGATGTACACAGATACAGGAAATGGTAAAACACAGGGGATAATAATACTCTCTCAGTGAGTATTAACACTATGTGCTGTTTTTAACCTGTGAAAGTATGTCCAGTTTCTGTTTGTGATCTGGACTGAATCCTGTATTTTGATGGCCCTCCAGTCCACCATCTTGGCACTGGCCAGTCCACCCACTCAGCACCTTCTGTCCATCTGGGTAACTGAGAAATAGATGCTTTATCTGAACCACCCAGAGAAACAGTCTTACAGATACAGGAAGAAAAAACAACAATATAGGCACACTTTAATGCTAGTATACACAAATGTGCTAAAATTAAAAACTAATTAAATAATTATAGATTAAAAATGTCGATTTTGGAACTGGCACAAGAGTAAACCAACGCTTCTTGTAATTGGCCATTCGGGCACAGTTATTAGCCAACGCTGGTAACCAATTAATTTGCCTGGCCAATAGATGGGTCTGTCACAAATTACGCTCATTTACTAAATTACACCGTCCAAGGGAACATTATCTGTAGATTATTGTTATGTGCTATATATTCCAAATAACTATGAACCATTAAGCCCGGCCCCTATTAAGAACAACAGCTCAACTGGCATTTGGAGGGTGTAAATTTTGCTGTGATATAAAATGCACCATTGGGCAACCGTCACCTGAACGGTGGTCAGTTACTAAATGTCAGCTGGTGTTTGGGTAACATTTTGGGTATGCATGGTGGAGTGGAGGCTGTGGGCGGGATGGGGTGGAAATAGGGATTTCACAAGATAAGAGTAAGAAATAGAATAATTACCTTGGGGTTAATTACAGAAGGGGGAGAGTGCATCTCCCATCTGTGCATGCTGTAGGAACCATAAACGCAGTGCTAGCCATTACTGCTATGGGCTGATTCAATTTACAGGGTTGGATGCACAGTCATGTTTCTAAACATCCTTATTTTGACATACAAACAACATTCCCTGCCGTTATGTATAATCACATTGATGAAATCACAGTTTGCTATAAAAAACAATAATTCATCACATCAATATAGCCCAAATAATTGATGCGCATGAAAGGCGATGCACTCGCAGTGTGTGTAAAGGGCAGAGAGCTGATAAAAGGGTGTTAGATTACAGGGGGAGAGCTCGTAATTCAATCAGATTCAGTTGGGAATGAGAGAGAGAGAGAGAGAGAGAGAGAATAGGCTGAAACTAAGCTTTATCTTGGCTGCTCTGTCTGTCCGGCACATATGTCAACTGGCCGTAGATGTAGTTGCCAGGGTTTAGCATGTGAGTGAGTGTGTTTGTGCTGGGTGTCTCAGTATGGGAGTGATCTGCTGTTGTTTTTGTACATGGTCCAGGATGACATTTCATTGTAGCGAGTGTGTATATTGCACCTCTGCAGAGTGACTACCTGTGTCCCCTCCATACACAAATTCTTACTTATTCACATTTACTGCATCTAACAACATCAGTGTCTTAGTAATCTTTCCCCATGGGTACATAAACATTGGATTAAGTTTGTCTGTAAAGCAGTTTTATACTGCAAAGATGGCACGTATAAGCCACACGTGAAGCAGCACGTGCCATGCAATGCTGCATTTAAACTGTATAATGCCGACAGGGGGTGTATAAATGCAGGAATCATACACTCACATGTTGCCCTCTGTGTTGTTAATGCAAGACACATGCTGATTGTCATGACAACAGCAAAGTTAATTGCATTTTTAATGCAACATTTCATGCATCCGAATGTCTTGAGGAAAAACAAAACAGCTCCTATTCAAGTCCTTGTTTCCCAGCAATACATGGCATCCTCTATTATAAAGATCACCTCTGTCAGAGACACTGTCAGGGTTCGAAAACCACAACGCTATGAGAACCACAACACTGCTTCTATTCTTTAGCATTCTGCACCAGAGAGATTCACAATGCAGTGCTTTGCTAATGTTTCCTACCACTGTAATCTTTTCATTTGGACACCACATTTAGTAATAACGGCAAATTACTTTATACACTCAGTGTTACAGTTTTGCTACAAAGAACACAAGATCATGCACCACAGAAAATACTAGCGTCAGCACAAAAATCTTGCTAACATTGTGCACAGCAGAATGCATCTTCACATAAATCATTCTTTTAACATCACTGTATCATGAACGTGTCCGTCATAACAGTGGTCAATAGTGCAACTCAGTTACCCAGCTATTTTATAGTAGCCCAGAATAACAGCACTGCATTAGCATCAGTTACAATAATTACACTTTACAAGATCAGTTATAATGTAGCTTCGCTGCTGAAGTCTCATTTGTTTATTTGTCAAGGTGACATATTATAGTTCCTTTGAGGTAATGATGACCATCAAAATTTTATTTTAAAGTGTAAGATGTAGCGAAGCTCTGGTCTAAAGAAATATCCATATATTAATAGTGATTTACAAGGGAACTTCTAAAATATTATTTTCAGAAATTAAAAGGCTGTAATCCAGGATGATTTTATTGGCCACTTTTTTAAATGGTTTCAAGGTATTTTAAGAAAATGTCAAACATGATTCAGCACTGTCTGAGTCACTTGCCTGCTGTGTATAAAAACACAGAGAGCAGGATGTTATTTCTGAAATATTTAGACATATATTTAAAATATTTAGACATAATGCATCCAATAATATGAGAAACCAATGATTTTCTCTAACTTTGTGCCTCTTTACAACTTTGAAATCAATAGCTTATTATAATAATTGTCCCATCATTGTGAGAACAGACACTATTGGCACTCTAACACAGTTTCTTATGAAGCCCCACCCTACAAAACATCTGTTGTGTGTCTGACTGTTTTTTAGACTCATTCTAACAATCCTACAATTTAAACTGACCCATGGCTGTGGCATCCATGTATGACATCCATCACTGTGGATCAATGGCCACTGGGAAACACACATGGAATTGATTTTTGCCTGCAGTTACATGCCAGGATAAATAATCATTATTATCAGTGAGTAATAGAGAACTTGAGCCAACTCAAGATTCAGTTCATGAATGATTCTACACATAGTGCTTTGTTTGTCTTTATTTCCTAAAGCTAATTTATCAATCACTTTGCATGGCTAACTCAGAGGAACCAGAAAAGATAGCTTAAGAGATCAGTGTATCAGAGACATGAGTGATAGTTAACTAGTAAACAGTTTACTTTGACTGTTGCATGCAAGGCTGCAGTGCAAACACCAGCGCAAAGACCAGCGTCCTATTTACTAACTACCTGCAATATCTTAAGCGGGTGCTTAACCATCTGTGCTGTTATTTTTGCACATTTAATCAATTTATATAATTGATTAAATGAGGAGCATTTCAATCGGTCATATATACAGGCACCATGCAGTCAGGTTGGTCTTATACATTTGGTATTATATAACATTTGGTATTATAAGAAACAATTTATGGATTACTGTAATTCATGGTCTGGATTACTATAATCAATGCTATAAATGGACACAATTTATGCTTAGTGAATTCCTCCCAGAGACTTCATTTCTTGATCAATTACCTTATATGATTACTCTGTATTGCAAAAAAGTAACAATGAAGTGGCATTAGGAAAGATTGTTGCAGAGACGAGTAATAGCTTTTGAAGAAAGTGACAGCTCTGATGCGTTGGACGCATCATCACACATGCCCCCAAACCTATTTCCGACAGGTCCTAAATTACTCAATGGCAGAACAGCACATAGTTGGAAGCACAAGTACAAGGACCATCTCAAAGGAACATTGAAAACATGTGGCATTGCATTAAGAGACCTGGAAAATCATCCACTAATTGAAGTGCATGCATCCAGGAATCCAGCAAACCAGCAAATTCAGCACAGAACTGTATGTCTTGGCAGACATCAATATAGACTGTTTTAACAGCAACCTTCCTTCAGGTGACTGTTATTTTGCAGGTTCCCAAACATTTTGCCTTCCTATGGTTGGTCATGCAGACAGCCGCACCCCAAACTTATGCCATGTACAGTGTTAACACGTTTGGAGGACTCAACCAACCAATGGCTTATTTACAACTGTCTCTACATATTAAGCTGGCATCAAAAAAAGGATTCTAACAAAGGAATAAAACATTAGCTTTAACCACTGCTGTCAAGTCTTTAGAAACAGACAAACAAATCAACTGGAAAGCATAAACGTTTTGGCATATATTGGTGACAGGATTCTGAGCCGTAGCTTCTGAAGTAAAGAAGTCTGTTTGCTCAGATGACAGATTGAGTTTGAAACACTCACACCAGCACCTGCCATGTTTACATGCCCCTTACAGCACCAACAGTAGAGGATAAGGGGCAGTTTAGGCAGTTTAGCAAAAAATGGTAGTAATTTCTCTGCATTACAGTGCTGCTGCCTCACATGTGGTCCACTTGAGCACCCAACACAGACTGCAGTAGTTCTGAGGTAATTGTGCAAAACAGGTATAAATTGTTATTATTGGATCACATAAAGAAAGTCAGGAAAAATAGAAAGCAAGCCTCCAGTGTTAATACATCACCCAGTCGCAAGGCAAGATATGGGCGCCTTTTACATTTAGAAAAGTGGATTTTTTAAGTAAATAATATTGTTATATTTATGCCTTTTAAATAATAGTGAATTCAATTTATACCTATTTGGTAAAAGCCACCTCATGGAAAAAGATTTTTCTTGTTGTGTTATTTTGTATCGTTGTTAAAGTCACTATTTAGACATGATCATGAGTAAATATTAATCCTGGTGTGTGTTCATCAACTTTCAACAAAAACTATCAAATATTTATAAAATTCCTTTAATTCATCAAGCTTCTTTTTCCGGCTTGCAGCAAACTATTTTCCAGCCAAAGTTTAAATTTCACATCATTACAGAGAAAAATTATGCTTATGATGTTGCGTTAGTCAGCGGGCGGCTGTGGCCTCAGTTGTCATAGGCAGGTCTGTTAATGTGATCATAGTTTTATGGAGTCGTTCCTACCCGCCAGACAGACTGCTGGTTTGCAGTGATTCATTCTGTTTGGCGGATCTCTTGCTCATTGTCACTCAGTGCGCTATATTTAGCACCTTTGAGCGCTTTTGTGTACGATTGTGCCATTGTTCTTGAGTCAATTCCCAGATCTCAACTCCACTGCGTTAGACTCAACCAACTGCTTTGCCTCTCTGCCTGTGCCTTTGTTCCTAGTTAACCAGCAGAGTTTGCACCCTTGTTAATAAACTAGATTTGCATTTTTTGAAGGAAATACTAGTGCAAGGCAGTAATGCTTACAGTATATGTAAGCTTAAGGCTTTAGTTCTGCTTAAATATAAAGCTGTTGTCATGAAACCAAGAATCAACACATGGTTATATATGGTTGAAGCCCAGTTAAAACTCAGTATGCAAATCAATGTATAATGACATTATCAGTGTCAGTTCCAGTTGTGAAAATATAGTTTATAAAGTCAAAGACTTTAAAATTTATTTAAAAAACAAAGTTTACAAAAATAGAATAGACAATACACCATGCACTGAAATGATCAATGAATCATTTTGAATAGAGTTTGGACTTAATTTATTTTTAAAATGTGATACTTTAGCACAAAACCTTAATCGGAATGTTAGATGTTTTCATCTTCAGTAAAATACTTTTTATATTAAAAAATTGTGTGACTTACTTTAAAAATTAGACCTTTAAAAACATTTTAATGCAGACCTGGCTACGTTTATAACCAAACAGTGGCATTATACTTAGTAGAATTATATCTGCACAGCCGAAGTGCTTTTCGAAGAACAAGCACAGCATGTACTGTGTGTGTGAATAACAACTTCTTTTAGATCAAAACGTGTGTGTGTGGTTTGCTTCAGTGTGTAATGTCTCTCTGTCATTTGTCAGTATGAATTTGACTGACACCTCAAATTCACTTCCTGCGGCTAATCTGCTCACCGGGGGCGCTGCCGCCCACGGAACGCACCTTGCCAAGAATAGATGGTAAAGAAATATGATTAAAAATGCAAGAGAGATGAAACATTTAAAACATGACAGCACAAAAAGAAAGACTTGGGCTTTAGAGAAAGGAGGGTCAACTACACTAGAAAAGGAAAAGAAAGATAAATCAATGATAGATGAGGGAGGAAGTATAAGAGGCTGAGACAGGAAGCGAGAGCACAAAACGGCACAGTCCACATCACCCTTGAGGGCTACAAGAGGGGCAGAGAAGGAATAAATGCTCCAAAGTGGCTTCCAAAATCATCACCACGATTCTGCGACTTCAGACAAAATCAGGCCAGAGAAAACAGCTTCTTCATCATAGAGCCCCATGGCCTTACAAAAAGATTTCAATTTATCCAGATGACGTCTAAGAAAATGTCACTGGCTGCTAACCAATAACTGTCACGGTGTAGGATGACACTTATAATGACTCTGAATTTCAGCTGCTTAGATGATAAACACTTCCAACGATGTGTTGAGCCCCTTGTCAATTCAATCGGGAACAGAGTGTAATGACTCACTACAGCAATAATCGCAATGATTTGAAAGACTGACACTAAAAATGGAATTTGGCTTTTTGCGTTCTTCAGTGTTGCAGATACCTTTCAGAATCAGAGTTAGCACATTCCTGCAAAGTGGCAGTTAAAATTGATACCAGATAAGATTATTTTAATTGTCATTATCTATAGATGAAGAATCACACACAAACACGTGAAACCATGTAGAAATAAGTGGATTACGTAAGAATTTGATTTTGACATTTTTTGAAGAAAATATGTCATGAGTCATGCTTGCCATGCAGAACATGATGCTAGGGTGTCTGGTTGGTTGCTATGAAGTTGCTAGGACATTTTTTATAGTCACACCCCAGTCTGATGATAAGACTTAAGTCCTTTTTGGGTTTTACAGAAGTATTTTTTTAGGTATATAAAAAACATTTACATTTATTCATTTGGCAGACGCTTTTATCCAAAGCGACTCACATTGCATTATACTATACATTGTTTCTGAGTTTGTGCAATCCCTGGGATCGAACCCATGACCTTGGTGTTGTTGACACCGTTGTTAACACCTTACTCTATCCAGTGAGCTACAGGAAAGCTGTAACACTTAAAGTATACTTAAAAGTACACTTTTATAAGCTTAACTAAACTGGGCCAGTTTAGTTCCAAGTAGTTTCAAAAAAGTAGTAAGTATTAGTACTACTGTTTTTTCATATGTATAAACAATATGAAGTATGAACAATATAAAAACTGATGGCTGCCTTAGGACACTGCTGACTATTTGTAGTCGCTACAAGTCTGAAAAAAACTTATTTGGTGATCAAACTCAAACAGGCACATAATGATTTAGGAGTATTGTTTACAGAAGCATAAACAAACCAGATACAATATGGCTGACGTATCAGCAAAGAGTACAGAAACCCTCTTCTGAAAATTAAGAAAAGGAAGATCTCATCAAGAGATCAATTAAAATCTTATACCCTTGTCCAATCAAACATACATATTCTGATTTTCTTCTGTTACAGAGTCTGTCTGAATGTTTATGCATTTTTTAAAATGTTTTTGCAGCTGTTTTTGCAAAAAGAGCTCAGATAATGCACATTCATAGCAAGGGCGAAGGTGCTTTCCATGAGTCTGTACCTGAGCTGTTTTTGGGAAGGCAGGGCTCACCAGGAGAGCAGGGTTTGAGCTGTGGAAGGATGAGTCAGAGCTCACAGGGTCGAAGACGCTCTTTCTAGCTTACTGTGCTCACTAGCACCTTCTTAAACCTGCTAAGAATAGCAGTGAATAAAGACGAGCTCCGAAAAACGACCTAACATCAATGTACCTGTTACTCAGCTAAAACTAATAAAAGTCCACAAAAGTTAAAGGAATAGTTCTTCCAAAAATAAAAAATCTGTCATCATTTACTTACACTTATGTTATTCCAAATCCATAGTCTTTTCCATGGAACTCAAAAGGTTATGCTAGACCAAAACACACAGCAACTTATATAATGAAAGTTAAAGAGAGATGTTGTCAAGGGTTGAAAACAACAAAATAACATAACAGTTTTCCATGTGACTCATGCCCTACATTCCAAGTATCCTGAATATGTTAGAAGATACACTGCGGAATCCTTGAAGTTTTTGACTATAAAAGTCATTCTCTTTACTACAGCTTCAAATTTTACAGGTTAAAAAACGTTCCACTGTGGGATCTGTCATGAGAAACATGGGAAGCGATGCTGTTTGGATTACTAGCATCATGGCACAATATTTAAATATAGGCAGAGTCAGATTAGAAGACGATTAATTTTTCCCAGCTGCAGGTCTATGAGACCACACTCAATTCATAAACATTTAATGTATGAACCTAACGGAAGCAGCTCACGCACAATTACAAAGCCAATGAATGAAAGTCCAGAAGTTGTTTAATTGCCAGAAGTTGCCATTTTCCTAATGTCATCTCAGGTGGTGGGTATAGAGGCATTTCACCCCTGGGAAGCTGCGCCCCACTGGGCTCATTGTGAAAGAAATGTCTATCAGGAGAGGAATGTAAGACACAGCACAGAAAGCGACACCTGCTTTGACCCTTGTGATCAATATATTGATCAGTGTGTCATCTGGAGCAGGTAACCACAGTCCAAATTGATTTTAATGACACATCTTGGCTGAGGGCAGCGAAACCAACCAAAACTGAGTGGGATTTACATGCAATACATCACAGAAATGGGACAAAACATGTAATTTCCTAATTTTGGCTCAATAATGTAAAACGGACAACTGTGCACAAGAGTGTGCACATCAATTATCTTGTATCCTCTGTTATATTCAATGTTGGTGAACTATTAATTTATGAATATGCAAGATTGAGAATAACAAAGAGTAAAAGAAGGGATTGTAGGGTGTAGGGTTGGTGTGAGGTAATTTCTGCACTACATTCACTAGCATCATCAAACCAACAGGACTACCATGGTTAACCAGCATGACCACAAAGACTGATTGACCAGCTTCACTTGTAAACAGCATGACTATGCTGGTAAACTATAGTTCAGTGCCCGAGGCACCTGAGTGCACATCCTGAGAATTCTAGTGGTCAGCTCAGGCTGCATGCACAAGAGCACTGGTGACCTGGTGGTCTTTGGCAGCTTTGGAGACCCCTACAATTCTGAGTCAGAGACAATAGGCCGGTCCTAAAGATCACCACCAAACCAGCACTTATCAGCATTAAACATCCTGGATCAGCATGAGAAACCAAATCACATATCAATTCACAGGTTGCAGGCTCCAAACAATGGTGCAAAGTTGCATTTTGTTTGCAAGTTATGCATACTCACTGTGGTACACCTTACCTCCTCATTCATGTTACCACATCTTTAGAACCATTTGAGAGGACCAAATTTCAGGATTAACTATTGAAATCCACACTGGTGGTAAACTTCTAATCTTAAAAATTATAACATTTACATTTAGGCATTTGGCAGACGCTTTTATCCAAAGCGACTTACATTGCATATGTGCAATCCCTGGGATCGAACCCATGACCTTGGCGTTGTTAACGCCATGCTCTAACCACTGAGCTACAGGAAAGCCAAATAAAATGAAAAAATGAATATTGGGGTGGACAAATGCCTCAATACCTGTGATGGTTACTTTTCTGTATTCAGTCATTACCACTGCAGAGAAAACCAATGAAAAAACTTCAGCTGGGGCAGAATACAGAAGATAGACAGGGATGTGTTTTGTTGGGGCTCTCTATCACTCAGTGTCACATTCAGATATATCTAATTATAGAACCACTGCTTTCATTAGCATGACCCTCAGTACAGACGCCCCAAAGGGAAAAGATTGACAGGCCATTCTGAAAGAAGTGTTGTCAGCTGTGTTTAATAAAAACTAAGGGTTGGAAGACTGGCGTGAAGCCGCCTTGCTGTCGCCATGGAGATGGAACGGGTGCCAGTGATGTGTTCCTGCCAGACTGATTCAGTGCTGCTAGAATGTAATAGTGTCATGTTGTGCCATGGCAGCAAGTCACCCATATGGTCCAAGTGCGAAGTTAGCACATACGTCCAAGAGCAATGAGGTAAGCTTCTCTGTTTCAATTCAAAACAAAGTCTAACTTGCCCTATCCCAAAGATGAATACAGCTAATACTTTTAATTGAGTCTTCTAAAAAAAGGTGATCACTTTGGGTCCCTATTTTATAAATGTGGCGCACTTTGTTAGCTGGTTAAGTTTTGTGTAACTTAGCATAAACCTTCAAAATCTCATCATGGTTATGTAACCAGGTTTTTTCTGGTGTTCTCCTGCACTGAATAGAATTATAAAATAAGACACTGGAGGCAGAACAGACTGTTTATTGAACAAAAGTATTTTTCTCACTGAAGCTGTGTGTGAACATATGTTTCCTCCGTTAAGCCCTGAAGACATTCAAAGACATTCAAAGGATTGTGTTATTCCTAAAGAAGTTTATTACTATTGTTTATGTTCAAGCAGTTCTCCTGTTTGTATTTTTAGCAAGCTTTACATAACTGGAAAATGCAGAGAAATTATTAGAGGCAGTCGATTAATCTGTCACCCTTTTATTGATTCATTATTTATTTATCTCCAGCAGAAGAGGTCAAAATCTGTCTGTAGATGTGACATTCTCAACTAAAACTTGTTGTTAAGTCCGCTAGTCTTATCCTGCTAACAAAGTGCCACATCTGAAGACTGGGACCCTGGCCTGTGCTCAAGTAAATAAAATTTTTTTACATTAACACATGAATCAAAGTGTGCTTACCAGTCTTGTTATTCAATCACCCATAGAATTCTCTTTCGTCACTCAATTTCTCTCTCTATCATTTGGCTCTATTATAATATGATATAAATGACTACATATGCTTTTATTGCAACACTGGCTCAGAGCTAAATAAAACCCAAACCACAGGATTGAATTAAAATACTTGGCTGGGATCCATGTTGTGTGGAAGCTGAAAAATGACAAAGCAAAGTACAGCAGTTATACAGGATAAAGGGCAAATGGGAGGCGCTGCCCTGATGCCCCAGACGGGTGAACCATAAAGACAAACCACTTCGCCCCCAAACCCTCAACAAACCCAGCCTGCACACTCATCAGCCCTGCTGGGAGAACCACAGAGGTGACAGCGAGCTGAAAATGTCATGCTTTATAGAACACACACACAAGATACAAACACGGGTAACTCAGACAGAAGATGATATTAAGAATTGATTGTTCTCTATAACACGCCCTTTGTAATAAACTTTACAGATATACTGGATTAAACTATGTGCCAGCTCTTATTCCCAACTAAAAATAAACATTAGTCATGACACCTATATTTGCGCCATTGTAAATTGATGTTAATAACATTAATTCATTTACGCATTGGTCATAGTAGAGTTCACAGTACCATAATGAGTATGTTAGAAATGGTTCTGCTCACTCAAGCTAATGTTATCAGTTGTAATGGGCTGTAAATGAGGCTTCTCTGCTCTTAGTTGGCTGTGATAAGCATTTTCCTTCTGATTCAGTTTCTGTGGTTTTTAATCATGTTACTTTGTAATTTAACTGTTCCTTTAAATAAAAATAGTAGATCAAATGCTTTGCAATGTCACATCTGCATGGAAGAATAATATCTACTGTATTATCAATTGTATTATTACTGATATTATCAAATCACTGTTTATAGAAATATCTGATTTATTCCTATGAAAGTATAAAATTCCCTGACAACTACTTATGGGAGGCTGAGCTTAGCAAAAGGTCAATTAAAGGTGCAGTAAACGACTTCTGAAATGCTTAAATTTTAACTCAACACCCAAACAAATGTTATAAATATTTGCTAGATGTCTGTTCTGTGTGTGTTTGCACAGTTTTGGCTGTGTAGAATGGAGAAAAACAAAGTGGACTGGACTGGTCACCACAACATCAAAACAATCTTGTAGCCAACATTCATTGCCTGTGTTGCATAGTGTCTTCATTACTTTGAGGGTGGAGCAATGAAGAAGTTTATTTGGGTGTTGATATCAAATATCAACAGCATTTTCCAGAAAATACTTACTGCACTTTAAAGAAGTGCCGAACAGAGCTACAAGAGCACAGTTTAGAATTATCAATTTAAAATAATTAATTTAAATTCTCAACATTTTGAAAATACAACTTTTAAATATGTCCAAAATTACCCAAAAACATGTTATTAGACACACAACAAACTTTAGTACAGCAACTTGTGGCTCAAGCACTAAAAATGATACAAATAGCTTGATTTGTCTGACAGGTTCTTCTCCACTCACATGTGTGGCCACATCACAGCGCTTGTGTGTATGACTGTTAATGCTTGTGGGCTGCTGACCCTCACAGAGAGAGAGAACATTACATGACCCTTCCTCCTGGGCAGAGAGGCTGTAATTACCCCACAGGAGCACAATTACACTGGAGGAAGGTAAAAATAAGATGGTATAAAAAGAAAAAAGGCCAAAGTAAGAACAGTGGGCTGAGAACAACAGAGATTCTAATCAATGCTGGTGAAATCCGCAGTAAGACTCTCGTTTTACCAGCTAAATTTGAACAAATGGATTTTAGATGCAGGTTTATTCCTGGGAGAAATCGAGGTTATGTTGTTTTACTCAGCCACACATTCAGTCATTGGTGAGTCATGCAGGGTGATAAGGAGGTTAGCCTGTTCCAGTGCTCCACCATGAACAGGGCATGTTCTCCACTTGAGTAAGACCAGTTACATAAACCAAATGAAAGAGTATCCCTGTATACCAGCACTTATTACAACATTAAATTAATTATTATTTATTTACCTCAAACTGCATGACCAAATGGCACAAAACTTCTCAAAAGTAATCACAGGCAAAGTTTGTTTAGATGGAGCTCAGTCTGGTTAATCCCAAAGTAACTTTATATATCCCTGGCAGAATCTGCAAGATTTATCAGTTTTAAATCATAATAACAATCAAAAGTGTTTTTTCTGTCTTTTTAAAAAGGGGTTTTAAAACCACTGGGTCTTAATATTGTGTTGCCTACTTGGAAATCAATGTCTGTTTCCTTTTGTAACGTGTTCTGTTTGCTTCCAGGCACTGTAAGTACTTTGGTGTCTTTGCATGCTTTGTACAACCACAGTGATTTACTGAGATTAATATCCATCTTTGCTACTCTGGATACTTGAAGGACTAACACACAACCATCCCAAAATATGCAAACAGACACTGATACTCAAGCAAGAACACGCATAATAGTATATAAACTTTGTAAGAGCACTGAAAGGCAGTACTAAATTGCAATATTTAGGACTACTTTTATTTTATTGTTTTATTTATGACACATCTTACACTGTACAGATTCTGCAAGAGATTTATGAGAAATGTGTTTGATTTAAAGCAACATAGTAAAAAATGCATTTACAGTATAACCATATTATTGATTAGAAGGCTGGCATAAAAGTGACCTAACCAGGCACACTACAGTATATTTTCAGTATCAGCAAGTACTTCTTCTGTCTGCACTTGATACAATAATACAATAACACACCCAATCAGAACATTATTGATGTTTAATATACAGTTATGTGATCAATGGGCAAATGAGATTTCACTCTGGGTGGGACTACTAATTGTGACAGAACCGAGCAGCTGACATGTTTGTTGTTGAATATTGCTTGTTGTGGTCATGGCTGTTTAAGAAAAATAACTAAATTAACATGAAAGATATTATCGCTTTATTGTGTTGTACCTCTTAAGACACAGTGTAGATTTGCCCTGTTTGTTTACTATAATGATGTGTTTGATTGGTGATCTGAAATACAATAATAATTCTCAATTCTTTATAATTATTTGTCTTTTGTAAGATATTAAGGGCAGATAATTTGTAAACTGTAGTATAATTTTCAGCAAACGAAAGAAAGAATACACATCAGCCCCTCCAGAAATCTCCCTGACAGACCACTGGCACAAACAACTGTGAAATAACAGCTGAACTGAGAGCCTGTGATGTCATAAGAACCAGAAACAGAGAGAAAACTAGAGAAGACAAGAGACAGAGACTGGCTTGTGGATATATTTAGGACTGTGATATTGACAGGACTTGCTAACCTTGTGAAAGTGAGCACATGTGAAACAGCCAAGTCAGCTATGGATAACAAGGAACTAGCAAAACAAGTTGAGACGAGGTGAAGAAAATAATGAAAAGCAGTGAAGTAAAAAAAAACTACACATCATGCAGAAATGACAAACTAAGGTGTGAAATTGTTCTGGCTGCTACAGTAAGAGTGAATTGAGGCAAAGTAAACAACAATTATATATAACATTGAACAACAGGGTAGGTAAAGAAAACAGACAGGAATAATCAAAGCTGCCTACCTTGCTGGTTCAGCTGCAGCGTGCTTTTGCTCCACTGTGACAGGCCCACAATAGCCACCATCTTGGCCCCCAGACTGGAGCGACGCTTCTTGTTTCCAGTCAGACCTGGGGCATCGGGCCCTGTGCTGCTGGGGCTCTTCTCCAGGCTGTACATGGCCCCACTAATGCTGGAACTGCGAATCACGTTCCGGGCCGCCACTGCGCTCATGCCTCCTGGGCTGGGTACGTCCACTGAGCTGCTGAGCATCATGGTCCAACGGGAGCCACTGGGCAGGGCTGGACTAAGGCTGGGAAAAAGATAGTGAGTCAAAGTTTAAGGTTGATCTGACAACAATTCAATTATGAAGCAATGTTTTAACAGTTGGATATATGGGGGGAGTGAGGGGATGGAGCCTAATGGTTGCATGTTTAAGCCCTACAAAATGTGATACTTAAGTTAGAATTTTTACAATATATTTTACAATATATTCTATTGTACGAGTTTGTTAGTGTACTGAAAAGTTACCAATAATTGTGAATATTGCTAAGATTTTTTCCCTTAGCTTGTGTGCTGCATTAAATGCATAAGCCCTTTAACCTTAAATAGATTTTGATTGGGTGTCAGTGTTTTATAATTTATCAGCTGAAAGAAAATTGCAATGAAAGTGATCCCAACTATATTGTTCCTCTTTGTTATTATTGTTACAGCTGTGGTGTGGACTTTAAATTTGAATTTAATGAATTTAAATTTAATTTTGAACATTGTAGTAAATTTAAAACCTTTTCTTTATAGTTAGAGTTATCATTCCTGGTGTTAACGGTCCTTAATAATATTAAACAGTATGTAATTAAAATTATTAAACTGAATGGCTGGTTCAAATAAAAAAATATACTTTGCATATTTTTAGTATGCATTATATGCACTGGTGTATGGATTTTAAGCATCAAAAATATTTGTCACTATTTTTGTACACATGTACAGATTTACACAGCTGGATTGGTTGAGCTTTTAAAGACATGAAATGCTCGAGCTCACAGGCTCAGAATGACACTGGCCTGATAAATTATTTACAGGAAGGAGTGACTTGACATCTGAAAGTGCGAGTGAGCTGACAAATAAAATCAGTCTCCTGCAGGTGAAAAGGCCACTGCATTCTCTCCTCACATGTAGTTTTCCCACAACTAGTTTCTAGTTCAGTTGCTTGGTGAATTAAAGAAAAAATAATTAATTCACCTGCTATCTTTATCTGTCTATTTGAACAGCATCTGCCTGCTTGCTTTTTACTCTTTTTTTCTCCCCTTCTCCCCCTTCTCTACACACAAAGCTTTGATCTTCCTCATAGCAACTGAAGTGTTTCTGGGTCCATGGCAGTTCTCCCTTTTGGAAATGAATCAGCCTGCCTCCCTGAGTGATAATAATCATAATTTAGAGCTGGGTCTCCACTAATGCTCCTTTGAAATGAAAATGGAATGAAGAGAAAGCACAGTAAGTCTTTATTATAGTAATCAGTTTGGTTTAGGTCTGTGTATGTGAGGTCTGAATAGCTGGATGAGACGAGTGGAGAACAATTAACCAAAATCTGCCAACGAGGTTGATCAAAGCGACCCCAAGCCCAGCGCTGCTTTGTCCTCTGTCTTGCCTTGCAGTTTTAACCATGAGTGCTGATGAGTACAGACAGATTAAGATGGCACCTTTTATGAAACGTCTCACTGCACACAGTGTGTTAACAGTTCTAAAGCAATCCAGCCTGAAATACATCACCTGTGATGACCCATGCCGCACAAACAAAGCACATCCTTTTTGGGGTCAACCTGTGACAGGTAAAAAGGCTGCTGTTTATTTTTGGTCTCCTGACAAACTTACCAGAGTGGGAAACTTGTGGATAGTTGGACAACCTGAATCACAAAAAGCCTTTTACACTGACAAAATGTCGGTACTGGGGCCAGACCAAGTGACCAATCTGTTTGTACAAAAGTTTTGTACAAAAGTTTTGAGGCAGGAAAACTGACCCCACACCGGTCCTTTAAACTGACTAGGCACCACAAACTTCATGGGCCCATAATATCCTCACCACAAAACAACAACTCAGTTTGACTAGACTGACACAATTTGATCAGAAAACAGGATAAATTCCATTATGATCAACAATGTTTATAATGGAAACATCTAATTTGGTTTCAGGTGACCAACACCCTTTTTCATGTTGCAAATCTACTCCAGCCACTACCTTTTCCTGTGTATTTTCTATAATGTATATTTTATATATTTCAATAACTTCTGACATAACAGTCACTGAACAGTATTTAAATTCATGTTGGAGTAAGTTGGAATTTCAGAACGGTGCTTTCACAATTGTGTGGACTTCAAGAGAAGTAGCTTTTCTATGAAGTAAATGGCACAATGACCCTCCCCAGGCACACTTGATCATTCTCTTTGCAGCAGAAGTCCAAACATCAGAGAAGTGAAGGGGTTGTCATTAGTCACCAAAGAAAATGGGACAGCCCATCCATCACTGCCCCGTTAACCCACTTCTCCACAGAGGGATGTCTTAATTTGGTCCTGTGCTTAACACATTATCTTATTCTTATGGTTCTTTTTATGGGTTGGGGAGATTAGATGAATTATATGACCTCTTTGGGGTGACATTGACAAAAATCTCAGCCATTTGGGCTCCTCTTATTTTAAAACCCAGACACTTTTTTCAGTTATTGGAGACACAAAGACTATATTAGATACTTAGTTAAGGCACTGTATGACCAGTGAGTCAGATCATGACCGATTGCATTTATTCTGCTGTCCAAGTTAGTATTGGACTCATGAGTAACCAAATGACAAATTAAATAAATTACAGTTAACAGAGTTTCATTGTTTCTGTCTTTGTTAATTTCTGGGCAGTTATATATAAGTAAATATAGTTTTTATTCAGTCATATGATTGAGGAAAAAATACATTTTATTAACAACAAAGAATGTGCTATATGATTTCACTAGAAACATTTAGCTATTTAAACCTGTAAATGTAAACCAGTGTACACCTAATTTTCTGTTGCCACTCTTTCCTCATTGTTATAGATTTTGGCATTATGGAAAGGATATTCTTTTTATTTCCTGTTCAAAGTCATGCACTGCCAGTGATTATAGGTCGAGTCTCTTGTATATTATTCTTCAGGGTGAGAGAAGAGAGATGAGGAGGGTGTGTGAACAATGTCTGTGGGGTTTCTGTCACTGCACGAGCTGTGCTGTGTCACCGCATGAGTAATGCTACAGTCACGTTCACACACACACATTGGCTTTTCATATTTAACAGGGACATTTCATAAGTGTAATGTAACCAAAAAAGATCCCCACAAGGTCAAAATTTACTGGTAATACTAAACTTGTGGGTATTTTGGTCCCCATAACATAGTGAATACCAGGACCACACACACACAGAACTAGTAACTGTATCACTATGAACTACTCATAGGCACAGCAGTTATACTAATAATATTTTAATAATAAAATATAAACAACATGATTTGGCCAATTTTTGAGTCTGTCAAACAGTGAGGACCACTTTATGTCCTATAATGCCAACTACATTGGAGAGAGAGAAAGAGAGAGAGAGAGCTATTAAAATGGGTGTGATGTAATGTTAACATGGTGTCATTTGAGAAAATGTACACAGTTAAAAATAAACGTTCAGTTTTAAGTACGGTGACTGGATGTCCTCTCTACCAAGGATAGCCCTGCTTTTACAGGTGTGTCCCAAAAATCCTTTAAAAATGTAAATAAGTCCTGGTTTCAGTGGTTAAGCTCATTGACTTTTATCTTTATAATGTAGTTATAGCTGTAATCTCTGGAATCATTTGATTTGAAGAGAAGGAAAAGTCTTTGCCATTGCAAGTTAATTTGCAGACAAACCAGCTTACAATGCATCTGGTTGCCATGACAATAATTTAATGTGCTTCCGTTGCTGTCTGTTGGTCTTTTAGTGCAGCAGCTTCTCATGTTAGTAATGCACAAACCAAAATGTCTTTTTATGATGAGCAAAAATAAACCATAAAAAATAAGTGTCTCTTTATGCAATATATGGGAAGTTGTTTTACTGTAACTGTACATTTTAATTTTCCATTATGTCAGTAGAATATTTCATGTCTTACTTTAGGTGGATTACTTTACAGCTGTGTGGAGCAGTAATATAAAGAACACTTTAAGCAGGACTTTAGTTGTGGCATGGTTAGGACAAACAGAAGATTTAGATTTATGTTTTTGGCAGATGCTTTTATCCAAAGTTACTTACAGTGCATTCAATTTATACATTTTCTTAATGTCTGTGTCCCCTGGGAATCAAACCCACAGTCTTTGTGCTTCTAACGCATTGCTCTACCAGTTGAGCTACAGGAAAAGATAGCTTACATAGGATAGCTTTCAAGTTTTATACGACGATATTTTCATGTTTTCATTTTGTTAAATTTTTGGACTGATAACTGCCTAACAACACTCCCAAACAAGCATCTATCAATATCCTAGCAACCCTTCAGAACACTATTGCAACAACATATTGTGATCAATCATTTAGAACACCCTAGCAACTGTATAGCAATGTCCTAGCAACCCCCATTTCTACACAGAAAAGCATCAATCATAGCTATTTTTTATTTTGTAGTTGTTCTGTTTCCCCCTACTTCAAAAGGGCAATATCCTAATGCTAAGCAAATAAATAAATAATATAGTTATTTCTTCCCTTCCTTGTCTCTCTCCATTTTATTTATCATTTTTTCCTGGTTTCGCAGTGAGAGATGGAGTGAATTCTCCTGGGTAAGTGTAATCTTTTAGGTTTGGGTGGTGGAGCATTGATTCATCTCGGAGCACAGTGGATTCACACTGATTTACACCCCCCACACGCTCATTTACACCCTCTCTCTTGCCATGTTTTACACAACGCTGAATATTAATGTACTTATAAAGTTCATACTCTTGAGAAAGACAAGGTAGAGAGGTATGCAGCCCAAAAAAGTGAGTGGCAGCACTTAACATCCAACGGTGCGGCCGACCACAAGATAGCTGCATGTTTAATGTGTCCTGTGGTTGTGAGTTTAATCCCTGTGTTATAATGCTTCAGTTACTGGAGAGTCAACAGTATATAGAAATATTAAAATATGATACTCTGTAATTGCCTTATTGTACATAGTCAAAAGAAATAGGAATTTACTGTGCTTGTACCATTGTCTTGTGCAGCGATCATCTATGCACGTTTTTCTGATTTTTTAAGGTTTATCTTATAATATATCCTTTGCTCTGCCTCTTTATTGGCTATATTGTTGGACATCACCTGATCCTATTCTGGTTTGTAACTGCCACTTTTCACAATAATGTCCTAAATATTAAATTAAAATCTGACACATTTTTAAATGCCTATGTGATTAAACCCATTGTATGAATGGTCATTCATGTTTAATTTGGTCACAGCATAACTATTGTAGCTTGCTCAGCAAGATTTTCTTCAAATTGTTGCTTTTGCTATGACACTGACAACAGTGTAATGATGCCCCTTGTGCCACTACAGCGCCCCTTGTGGCTGTATAAAGAATACAGCATTTACTTGCGTTCTGAAATATTCCTAAACACAAGGCACATAATTGATCTTATGTAGCTAATAGCATTAGCGTTCACATTTTAGGCTTCTGTTCAATTATAAAAGGTATCTGGCAATGTGCCCTTTAATATCTTATGTGAGCAACTTGTAAATAACTAGCAGTTCCAAAGAAGCCAAATATTTCACACTTAAATTGCAGGTGCAAGATCATCACACTATTCATAGCATTTGCTAAACATGGACAACATGCACTTGCAAACATGAGCAGTGTTTGTATAGCCCATTGACAGGAACAGAATAACAATTTGTGGGACAGCTGCTAAATTCTATAAAGATACAGCTTCAAAAATGACCACAGAATCTAATCAGCACTTCCTTGAACCAAATTCAATAAAAAAAATCACAAATATATGACAGGATACTTTCAGCTTGTATCCAAGCCCAATCCAGAAACAAACCAAACCTGGCATAAGATCTGGGCTCCCCCACACTGGATGATAATGAAATTAAATGGTTTATTTTTCACTGTATTACCTACAGGTCAAATAAAGCCAAATAAAACTTTTAATCTTCTTCCTGGAAGTTAGAAGCTCCCAGTATACAGCTATATTATCTAAGCATCAGAGCGCCATATAGCTCTAGTGAGACAATTTACTGGGAATGCCTAGCATTTCTTGCTTAAGGCAAGCCATTAAACCTAATATTTCCTTTGACCTAACATCAACACGTAGGCATCTGTGAACAAACCTATAAATCCAATGCGTTTACTGCCCTCGTACTGCTCTCTGAAAATGTATGGTGTACTTAAATCAGTGAAAGGTGTAACCGCCCCTTCTTCGGCCCCTACGGCCTTCAAACACCTTATGGATTTAACAGTATTACCGGAACAAAGGGTATCACTGATCCAATCATATGCCTAGAGATACAGACAGCTTAAACCACAGGTTGAGCTGATTAGCTCTCTATTGAATTTTACACACTGAACACTTAACGAACCCTCAGCAAATCAATCACATTTCTCACTTAAACACCAATTAAATACCAGCCGCTGAGAAATACAAGTGATTTACATTCAGAAATATCCAAACAGAAATTCTGTTGATAAATCACTATTTATAATTTAATATAAATATTCAGATATGACCTATAAGTACTTATCAAGAGGATGCCAGTTCAATACATTCATAAAAATCACTGTGTAAAACTAAATTATATTGACTGATATTTAACAGCTTTACGTCAATGTGTTGTCATTTGGGGCAATATTCACTTTTTATTCTCAAGCCCACTTGAAAGAATGCCGCATACACCATAACCTCTCAAAACTGTACAAATAAAAATCTTATTCAAACCTAAATGGGCTATTTTGGAAAAGAAGTATAATAAAAGCATAAAAATATTCTCAAATGCATGCAGTAGAGACAGTGTAAACAGATCACATAGAGGCAGCACAGAGAAATAAATCCAGCAAGATTTTGGTTTTGCAAGGTTTTGTTATATTTATGCAATGTCCACAATGTGTCCTTTCCAACTTTAGATTACAAAAATATTACACGGATTGCATGCATGCATGGTAGATAAGAATGCTGCATTAGTTGCTTTTGAAATTGCAGCTTTGCCATGTTAACATTTCAATGCAGCTATATGATCTGTAATTGCGGCTATTGGAGAAACACTTACCGGCAAACAGCGAGCAGAAGAAGCACGGAAATGTTCAAAGTTGTCAGATAATGGTTTGATTCTGTCGTATCGTTGCAAATAATGTCATTGTTCGGGTTTGTTTTATGAGCGGGTGCCTGTGCTTGGACGGTTCTTCCATCCACATATGAGCGCTACAGAACGACTGACTCGAGAGTGGCTGCGGCTGCTGATCCAGCCTCCTCACAGCGAGCGCGTCTCCATGGTTACACACCTGCCCCACTGGGCCCTATTGGGGCAGGTGTGTTACCATAGAGACGCGCTGTAAGTGTTGATGCTGGATAGAACGCGTCAAATATTTCTCGCGTTAAATATGGCGCAGGTTCAACTGGAAAATACAAAATTCCTAATGAACTTAATTGGTCTTAACAAGCACCCACACATAGTTCGCTTGTTTGTTTTTCCTTAGAAACAAGACATATAGCCCAGATCTGTTCTTATATATGCAGTATAAAGATTATATTAATATAGTATTACAAAAGGCAAGATTGGGCGAAAATATACTCTATAAAATACAAATGAAACTATGCAAAATAAGTTCTTAAATATTTAGAAATATAGGCAATATTTGATTGTTTTTAAATTTGTCTAACTTATGAAACATACAAAAAATATGCAAGATGTACAGTATTTACATGTATATTTAAACACTATGAATCATGTACTTTGGCTGGTATCTTTAGTGCTGTCCACCCAGTACACAATGCAATGTGAGATGTCATGATGATCCATAATTAGGTTAAGAGGTTTATGGATTACACAGATGTAAATGGGCTGACAAGGCAGAGAAACTCACCTGGAAAGTGAGTACTATTGAATTAATGCTGGTCAGTGCACACTCTAACCTGCCAGAATGAATTAATGCAACAGCCATGTTTGCTTTTGCTCCTAGACATGTTTGAGTAATTCTGTCTGATGGTGGAGTATCCCTGTAGAGAGGTCTGTGAGTGGGGAGGAATTTCTAATGCTAATCCTCTCTGTGGAGTCACTCAGACTGACCTTTCACACTGCCTGTCATCTGTCTCCATTTGCCTTTTCTTTTATCTTCTCTGTTATTTTAATACATGGATTTGGGAAGAAGGATATAACATTTCCTAGTACTATTCATCCCAAGCAGGTTTTTTCCAAGCAGTTATCCAGCTATAAATGTCCGAGGCAAGTGTGAAGAAAAAAGAAAAACCTATAGTATAGTTTTATAGTTATAGACCCTGAACATTAAAAGCAATTCAGGCAGTTTAACTATTTTAGCAACAGAGGTCAAAATTCCCTCCAAGTGTTTGAAGAGCCCTACAAACAGTGACAGATTTATAAATATTACAACATGCAAGACATTTATTATTGTCATACTGTAAGTGGGACTTACTGTAAGTAGGTCAGATTTATTTATGCTAACTTTAAGCAGAGGAATTAAACAAAGAATAAATAGTTTTCATAGGGGTGTTTATGTACCCTACTGTATTAATGATCTCTGATGAGGCTTTACCACAATACCAGGAGCAGGTCTGTTTACCAGTATTCTGAATGGAAACCGGATTAGGTAAGGAACAGTGATCATTTCCTTGTAGCAGACCCTTTTTAAAGGGGGCATCTGGCTGTATCATGATGATATTCGTGTTA
>JAZGTJ010001360.1:0-58331 GCA_036877575.1 Botia almorhae | reverse complement strand
TAAAGCCATTTGCTTAAATGTTTGAAATTACTTTTGTAGACAAAAGTATAATTGTGTGAACATATTACTTTCTGTCATTAGAAATTTACAATTTTATTTAAAACTTTGTAAAAATGTTGATTTGGAGCATCAGCACATTAGTTCATTAGTTCACAAGTCCAAATAATGAAAAAGAAGCAGCCAAAAAGAGCCCAGAATTGATGCTTTAATAATGTTTGAAAAGCACCCCAGTGTGATGCTTTAAGAATCTGGGCAATAAAATGTCAAGATTTTTTTTTTAATTCAACACAAAGGGTAACATATTCATTGAATATGCTAGAATATAACCAATTTATCTTAAATTAACATAATTCCCAACGTTTGTGGCATTATATAGTTGTTGTGTGTGTACTATTATTCTAAAATGTGAAAAAAAGGTTAATAAAGTAAAACAGTTTTTGTTTAAAAAACGTTAATCTTACTGTGACATATAACAGATTTATAAACAACCTTAATTTTACATGGACAAAATCACTAATTTACCTTTGTGGTAACTGCCCCAATAATTAAAATCATAATATAACAAATCCCGAATGTCATTTTTTTGTGATTTGTTCACATAACCACTGTAAGTGACAATAAACCATCTAAAAACTATCACTTGCATACTTCAGTCATAAACATCAGATGGATTAACATACTGTAAATCTATGTGTAACAGTGTTAATTAATTTCACTTTCATCATTACAGGAAATTGCATAATTCTGATTATAGTAACAGTTTGTGGTTAGACTATTTTAACTTTCCTGCTGCCTTCAAACTGTAAAAATAGATTTATTTTAATAACTTGATTTTGTTTATTTTAAACATTAGTTAAACACAATGCATTACATACATTATATAGGTCATTTGTACACTCTTCAAAGGAAATCATAGGGAAAAATGTGGAATTTCCATTAATCAATTAAATAATATTCAGATTAATGTATATTCAGAATAGTTATTGGTTGCAGCCCCATATATGTACATGCATGTAGCTGTGCCGTTACAGGGGCATCTGTAGAGGGCAGTGTTAGTCCTAAACTGAACCCAGATCAGGGCTGTGTGTGGCTCTACTGTCTTGCATTTCCAAGAACCCAAATGAACATAATCACCCTCAAAACCAAAACAGCACAAGTTATGGCTACCAACATGTTCTCAGATTTATTTATCAGTGATGTTTTTATAGTCAGGTCACAAAATGTAAAACATGTCAGGTTAGCCTTGACTGATTTGTTTATCAATCAAATTATTCTTCAGGTACATAATTATTTAAATTTCAATAACAGTTTGTGCTAATAATAATTTGATGTTTACGTTTTCTGAAAAAAAAAGGCAGTGGTGCTTGTCCACGCAATCTTATTGCTAGGGTGTTGGGAAAGGTTGCCAGACCTTTGTTATCTGATTGCCAGGTAGTATTTCCTGGCCCAAATCCTCAATGCCCCCTGCCAAGTCTTGTTGATCTCACTATCCGTAAACATGGCTTGTGTCCATCCTTTAAAGTATATTTAATAATTTAAAATAATAATTCAGATTTTAATATGATATGTATTGTTTTGATGAGTATTTAGAATAGTGGTAAGGGCAATAATAAAAAATGTGTCCATGTGTCCAACTTTATTTAACTTCATGTTTTAGGTTTCTAATGTCTGTTAAGTTTACATCAGAATATTCAGAATAATATTCATTTCTCTCTTTCTCCCTCACAGGGAGCAGATCTTCAAACAGTCCACAGAGCTGGTGTGCCGAGCCTATGGAGAGGTGTACAAAGTCATCACCATCCCTGCAAATGGATATAAAGAGCCTGAGTCTGTGCTGCACAGATCGCCACAGCAGGTACAGACCCTGCTGTCCTGAGATAGACCACACACACGTTACAAACTGTATACAGCTGGGAGTTAATAACACAGTGTGGACTGTGCAGTGCTTCGTTTGGTGATGGGACAAGGTTCAGCCTTTTTAAGGAAATTGTGGGAAGGTAAAATGAAGACACTTTAAAGTCAGTGACTTTATGCATAGAAATGTCTCTGTGTGGATGTTCTCATCTCTCGCCCTCACATTACTCTGTGGACAGTGCTGTTTGCCAGAGGAGAGGAGAGAACAGCTCGCACTTGAAAAAAAAATATTTGTTTTTCCACCCCACGTGAACGGAGATCCCCGCTAGCAAGCCGGGAGAAGCAGACTACAGGCCAGTCCATAACCACACATATGCACTCAAATATACATACAGTCATTGCATTACATACACAGGGGCTTTTTCTTACGCACACGTTCACAACCACGGAGAGCCTGATGTGACTCAGCTTCAATCTAATCAAAAACAGCTACGCTGTTCATCTCATTACATCTTTTTACATCCTAAATGCATTAAAATGCAACCAAAAGTCAATGTGTTTTGCTGTTTTTTTCCCCTCTTAACCCTTTTCGAAGAAATAGTTAAATTCAATTTTGCGGCCATCCAACAGAGCCCACGACCAGTGAGGAGAAAGCTGAATGCATTTTCTCAGACAATAGTGCTTTCATGTTAGCAACCCGATGGCAGTCACGCAATCCTTTAATTGCCGATAAAATGCCCGCCAGCGCTCTTTTGTCAACTAAATTTAGCAAAACGGCAAAAAACTAAAAAGAAAAAAGCGCATCACTCTTTGACTATTAATAGAAGGTTTGGAGTTCTAAAATGGAACCAGATGGAATAGTAGGGACACGAGGGTGACAGATAAAAGCTGTTGGGTCCAAGGAGATGACAGTGAACTCAGTGTGTGAGATTGGCCAGGGGCCGCGTGGCCTCTCATCTGGGGGAATATTTTGAGCCCATCACATGGCCGCAGTAAAGGGACTTTCCCCGTGGTGCCCGTAGCAGAGACGCCCCTCACATGCCTCACATTCACCTCGAGACTTCAGTTAGCAGAAAGCCAAATCAAGTGAAGTAAAAGCGTGACACTGTGGTGTGGTCTTCTGTGAAACAGGTTATGAATATAGAGGGCTGTTTTAACCGGTTGTGGTTGGGGAAAGCACGGGAACCCTTTTAGGTTATCACACCGCATCCAAACCAAATTGCATTGTTTAAGCTGAAAAAGTTTTACGTGCAGCCCGGTGCCATTCTAAAATGATTTCATAAGCATTTCCTTTTTCAGATTTAAATGCCTAAGCTTTGAAAAAAAAAGTTTTAAAAAATGTTATATTTATAATCTGCTTAAAACGTCTTCTGTTTCAATATTTATGTCTATGGGTGCTTTTGGTACTTTTAGATCTTTTGGTACTTTTGGTTCTTTGTACTGTTAGAAAATAAACTCTATATTCCACATATGAAAATTGGCATTTTTCTAAAACAACACGAACATTTTCTACAGTATGGTCATTGTTCTCACATCATATATTTTGCATTTGTTAATAATTTTGTGATAAAAGTGACACTTTGTCATGCTAGTTTTAATTTTTAAACTTGCATTCTATGTATTCTAATTGCAATTAAATATTTACAGTGTCTCATAGCTTTACAAAATTACAGATCCATTAGTGGATAATTATTTTTTATTTAATTTTTCTTATTTCATGTCTCATATTTAGTGCCAAATATAGTGATGAAAATGACAAAATACAACAATAAAATAGAAAAAAAATGGAATTATAATAGAAATAGCAGCATCAATAAACAGCATCATCAAGACCAAGAAACTCACCAGACAGGTCCGGGATAAAGTTGTGGAGAAGTTTAAAGCAGGGTTAGGTTATAAAAAATATCCCAAGCTTTGAACATCTCAAGGAGCACTGTTCAATCCATCATCCAAAAATGGAACAAGTATGCCAGAACTGCAAATCTACCAAGACATGGCCGTCCACCTACACTGACATGCCCAGGAAGGAGAGCACTGGTCAAAGAAGCAGCCAAGAGTCACTCTGGAGGAGCTGCAGAAATTCAAAGTTCAGGTGGGAGAATCTGTCCACAGGACAACTATAAGTCGTGTACTCCACAAATCTGGCCTTTATGGAAGAGTGGCAAGAAGAAAGCCATTGTTGAAAGAAAGACATAAGTCGTCTTGTTTGCAGTTTGCCACAAGCCATGTAGGGGACACAGCAAACATGTGAAAGAAGGTGCTTTTTGGCCTAAATGCAAAGCGTTATGTGTGGCGGAAAAGTAACACTGCTCATCACCCTGAACACACCGTCCACTGTGAAACATGGTGGTGGCAGCATCATGCTGTGGAGATGCTTTTCTTCAGCAGGGACAGGGAAGCTGGTCAGAGTTGATGGGAAGTTGGATGGAGCTAAATACAGGGCAATCCTGGAAGAAACCCTGTTGGAGGCAAAAGACTTGAGACTGGGAAGGAGATTCACCTTTCAGCAAGACAATGACGCTAAACATACAGCCAGACCTACAATGGAATGGTCTGGATCAAAGAATATTCATGTGTTAGAATGGCCCAGTTAAAATCGAGACCTAAATCCCATTGAGCATCTGTGGCAAGACTTGAAAATTGCTGTTCACAGATGCTCCCCATGCAATCTGGCTAAGATTGAGCTATTTTGCAAAGAAGAATGGACAAAAATTTCAATCTCTAGATGTGCAAAACTGGTAGAGACATACTCCAAAAGACTTGCAGCTGTAATTGCAGTGAAAGGTGGCTCTACAAAGTATTGAAGCAGGGGGGCTGAATGCAGATGCACACCACACTTTTCAGATTTTTATTTGCTTAAAATTTTTAAAACCATTTTTAAAACTATTTTTATTCCAGTTCACAATTATGTGCTATTTTGTGTTGGTCTATTACATGAAATCTCAATAAAAAACATTTTTAAGTTTGTGGTTGTATTTTTAAGGTGGAAAAGTTTAGAGGTATGAATAATTTTGCAAGGCACTGTATATATGTAGTGTATATAAAGTTTCATCTGGCAGTGCTGCTGCATTCTTTAGTCACTCCCCCTTTAAACTTGCATGCTCTAAAGTGTTACAGCATTATCTAAGCTGGGTCACCACTGAGGTGTTGAACTCTGTAATGTCATGGCATCATGGCTGAAGATAAATAGATGGCTGGATTCAGATATATACTAACACTGCTCAATCCAAACCAACAATCAACATGGACCTTCAGTCCAGCAAACTAAAGTTTAGGGCTGATGAGGTCTTTATTTAATGAGCAGAGGGGTTTTGTTACTTAAAATAAGGGGCTGGATTAGGGTACAGAATCAAAAAAGTGGGGCCAAGCAAGACTTTAATATTCCTGTATTATTTGAAGAGAGACATTTACAATCATTTTGTAAGAAATAGATTTGCTTCTCCTGCAGGAGATTTCTGTGTCTGCAAGCTTAGGTTTTAGAATGTTATTCCGTGTAAAGAAAAACGCCACAGAACGATTTAACTGGTCATGACACACATTTTATTTAATGACTGCTTATTCTGCTTTGTAGCAACTTGGCCGTGTAATAACAAAAGGCAAGAGTGGCAGACTCAATCATCTCTCTCTTTTATTGAAAGCAAAGAGGACCTTGGTCCGTTATCTTAAAGGGCTAGCTCATCGAAAAATAAAAATGGTGTCATTGTTTACTCATCATTTAAGTAATCTCATTAGAGTCATATTGTTAATACCTTTCATACTGTGAATTTTCATCCACACGCTGAAAACAGTATAAAACTTCAAAACTTTTATTAATAGTATAATGTCAGAACATAGTGTTAAAAAATATGTCTAGTAAAATTATTCATAAATTCACATTTAGATGCGTAGCGCATCATGTATGTATTGAATTAGAAGTTCGGATCAAAAACATTTGATTTTCTATTATATAATTGTATCACAATGTATTAAAGAATGATTATATTCAACAGCTCTAATGAACGCCAACCCCCTATTCCAAGAGTTACATTATCTGTATCTTTAGGCATGTAGAGACATGAAAATGGGTCTCACCACAACAAAACTCGCATAAATGCACTCTTATATATTTTGAGGTCACACAGAAAAAAAAATTGGGAGCAAATGCAACCATAATGGCCATAATTTTGATCTCTGGTCTTACAAATGTGCTTTTAGTCCAGATTTAGGTCCTGAAGGGTCTTGTATTGGTCTGGGTCTGAGAGGATTTGTGACAGTCTGAGTCTTAGAAGTCTACAGTTGATCTAGGTCTTGGTTCTGGAGAATTTTATACAGGTGAGTTTTGTGTTTGTCCTAGATGGTCTGACCTGACTCAACCCTTGTTGTTACTCCAACACATACACAAATTATAGTTACAGGTTTTGCAACACATAAAGATAGCATGCATTTCCTAATGCAAGCAGAGATGTTTTGACAGATCGCCTGTTATTACTTATGATTTTTACGCCTTAGCTGAAAGACCTTACAAAAAGGTTCATATAAAATACATAAGTATGTCATAAACCTTTATATCGCTCGTTTCAATGAAAGCGCTCTGGGTTAATGAGTGTTTCACAGCTGGTGGTTTGGGTTTGCGCATGTATTAGTGTGCAGTGGAGCACATGGTTGTGTTTAACTAGGTACACACAGGCTCACACCTTCCCATTAGTATACGTTACATGCCAAGCTCGCCGACATGTAACAGATGTTGTGTTCCATGAGCAGGTGTGAGAGGAACCATTAGGGTTAACACACACAGCTGATCTATCTATCTAGCCATCCATCCATTTCGCTATCTGTTCTCTTAATTAGCTATGGTGGAAATGCCCCACGTTTGCCCTTTGACCTACAAACCAGTTATAGAATATACTGCCTGTTGCGGCTAGCAGGAGATAAGCTTTTAATGTTCTTCATGAAAACGCAACACAGACTTTCCATTTTGCATACGTAGACCACCCACACAAAGTATATATTTTACTGGTATAAGAACATATTTATGAGAATACTGGGACGTTAATACATCATTCATTTACATTTTGATACTACAGACCTCTTTGTTGCATACTGTTTGTGTTTGCATGTAATCACTAGCATCTTGCTACTTTACAAATTGTAATTATGAACTCTATGAGCATGTGGTGTAAATATGCCATAGGTTTTCGCACCACTGTAGTCACAAAAAAAGGAATCGCAAACAGGTTCTTTGATTTGTCAGACAACAGATAGTCCGGCCCCAAACTATTGCGATTGGTTTAGCCAATGTTGTGTCTGGTTGGTTGGAATTTTCAAACAACAGAGCAATATTTTGATAGTTCCTCATATGTTCCTTTTTGTCAAGGAAAATATTGCATGTAAAGCTGTGAGAGGAGAAAGTATTTAAACATAAAAAATACACACATTACCTGAAGCATTTAGATTTCGATTAATGCATTCAACAGCTTTGGCCTTCAATTCCTCTCCACTACTTTTCCTGAAAATGTAAACCACCAGAAGTTTTATTGTTGCACAAGGGTTTGCAGGCAATGTTATTCGAAACATATGCACCACCAGGAAAGCATATCTTCTGACACTTTGGCTACCATGCAAATTAGTATGCATTACATTTTGGGTCAAGCTGATCTTGGAAGAGCACAGAAAGGCCAATTCAATCTTATGTGATAAACCGCTTCTGATAGGAAGCAGTCCTTGAATGAGTAAGAAGTTTTGGACTTTGTCCAGCAATGCCACAAGCGCTGAGTGAGGTCAGACACATTCTTCAGACTAAAACCTTTTTTATCTTGATTTGCTGCATATCTAACCTATTAAAGTGAATGCCTTGCAGTCTGTCACTCACAGTCAATAACAGCCATCTGCTTTTCAAACCACCAATATGATATCAGAGTTTAGATCAATCTCCAGCAGCAGATTGTGCATTTCTCTAGTATGTTCACCTCCTTGCTTTCTGTGCTGCTTCTAAAGAACACGAGACCTTTTTTTCAGGGATTTATCATATCAGCCGAATTCTTAGGCCACTTAATCAGTTAATCTTAGTTTCTTCTTACTCTCAACCTCACTTTGCATTAGTCGTATTAGAATGAAAGCTCAGGTTATGTAATATGCACGCCTTTCACCGCCTACTTCAGTTAATGAGAAAAATTAGGATCCTTCATGGAACATTCAGTGATGCCCGTTTTGATGACCCTTACAGAGACATCAGCACCACAGGGCTAACTGTAGGTTTAATTTTGAGGCGCTTTGTAGGTTATTTGTTAATCTGGACACATTAAAGTTGTTTTTACTTTGTTGTCATGGAAGCTATGGTAGAAATTTTTTAGAGTAAAATTGTAGAAGAGCTCTGGAATTCACAAATTCTAATTCTGAGACGCGCATCTCAAGACCATCTTAAGTAGGACACCAACTTAAGGTTTCATAAAAATTCCAAAGGTGCATTATGCAGGATTTTCAGTTACTGTTTGTTAACACAATATTCAAACTTGGACCCTCCTTTTGGGCTAAACACCATTAGAAGCACACGCGCCCTGCCTTTGTTATTGGCTGGGGGTCTACACACCCATGGGCCAAAGATTGCTTCCCAGAAACATCCTGGGCATCTAAAGCAATATAAAGTAAGAAATGTAGAAATCTTACTTTGTATTTTAGTAACAAAAAAATATTTGTGCTATATGAAAATATTTCTAAAATTTGTAATAATTTCAAATGAAACTAGACTTCCACATTTTCTGTAAAAATGTGAGAAAATATGAAAATGTGTGTTTTCCTGTAAAGAACTAGCCACCATGATGCTAGGGTATTGTGGTTGGTTACCATGGCATTTTTGTATGGTTTCTAGAGTGTTCTGGGTACTGAAAAACCCACAAAGTCGAAAGAGCTGTTTGTATGTCTCTATGATAGTCTGTCTATGGGATATTTCAATTTGTTGCAATCTCCAACACAAAGTATGATCAGACGTAACAGTAAATAACTAATAAAATCAACTCTGTGCTCTCAGTATATTTCACCTGAGGCATTAAAAAGAAAAGGTGTAAAAATATTGCCAGTTTTTATCAGAGGGAATAAAAATGATGCACAAAAGGGTAAAATGATATAATGTGATATAAAACAGTCCCTCAGATGAGGAACATGAATAAGGGATTGTAGTTAGTGCCTCGGTGAAGCACTAGTATCTGTTTCTGCATGTGGTTTTTCATTGTTCTGTCAGAGGGCCATGGTTGGACCAACTCTATAGAGCTGTAAAAAACGCACACTGTCTGTATTTTTGACACTAAATGGGTGTGGAACTTTTTCACCCTTAAACAAATTTGGAGCATTCAGTGCCACGTCAATATTATACAGCAGTTTTCGATTTCTTTTTAATTCAGCTTAAAAAACCATGTATTACTCTTGCATATATCGCTTAAGATCTCTGATATTTCAATTCATTCCCATAGTCAGCAATGAAACTAAACAAAAATTATATGGGAGTCTCTGACATCCTGACAAAAAACTTAATAATCTCACATGCTTTCTGCATTTCCTGCATGCCCAAATTGTCTCATTTGTGTCTATTTTTATTTATCTCAGGGAATTTTAGGCTATAAAAGTGCAATTATTTAATTGTATGCAAAATGGACCTTTTCTCAGTTTCGCAGATGTTTATATAAAATAGGGAGAATCAGTTAGGCTTTGTTTGACCATCTGTAAACTATGCTTATGAATCTTGACAGTAAGGCCAGACTTCCCTGACAAAGCCCCAGAAAGCTTTTTACAGTACCGATCATCCCGTCATCGCCCTATTGTGCAAATCATTCTCTCCCGACCCTGAAGAAACGTGTTTGCTTGGCTAACATGAACACTTTGTCTGGATTCCTGGAAGCGTCACTAAACCGCTTACATAATTTCCAAACAGTGCCACTTCAGACCTGCTGATTCTGGCTCTGATGTGGGTCATTGTTTTGTTTTTTACGGTGGTGCTGTACTTGTTTTTGTTGTTGAGTGGCAAGAGGGCGGTGACACCATGGTAAATATTCAGCACAGAGAGCTCCAGCATTATCTTTGTTGGCCTGGCATGTGATAACATTGTGTACTACATCAGTGGGCTGATAGTAGAGCTGGGTGGAGTCGGGTTACTCATTCATGAGTTTGTGTCTGCCAGCGCAAAGACAAAATGTTAACTGTTACTTTCATCATAACAATCACCTGCTGAGTTAAAGTAAATGTTTTATCTGGTGATTAGAACTCTTTGTCAGGATTTGTACATTTTTGACTTTTTGTAGCTATTTGCATAACTTTTAAAAAAAAGATTATTTTTATTTTTCTACTTTATTTTTTTTGTACTTTGGCTACTTTAGCCAAAATAAAATGATGACACTGATTGTCTTTCTTTAACTATTTTACTTTTACTACTTAATTTACTTATTTCTATTTCTAAGTCTTTCTTAGTCGGTGAGCTTATTTCTAAGTTTCTAAGCCTTTGTGTTTAATTAGACTAACACTCATTTAACTACTTCTGTACAAAAACAGTTCACTATCCTTCCTGCTCTGATTCTCTTTCCTACAAAAAAGCTGTAAGACAGTGGTCAGCTTTCCACTGTCACCCGTGGGCTGAGTAGATCTTTATCTCATTTACATTTACATTTATGCATTTGGCAGACACTTTTATCCAAAGCGACTTACATTGCATTATACTACACATTGATCACTATACATTGAGTATGTGCAATCCCTGGGATCGAACCCATGACCTTGGCGTTGTTAACACTATGCTCTAACCACTGAGCTACAGGAAAGCTATCGCAGTGTTGTTGGGTCTCAATGTCAGTAAATAAACAGAACTGGAAAGGTGGGTTCTGGTCATTTTTGACAGACCTGCTTCTTTGTTGAATTGCTCATACTTCACCCCTTAAATCTGAAAGTTTTAACCTTTGGCTCTTATCTTGCTCCATTTGTGCTACAGACGTGAATTTTGCTTTATAATACTGCTTGTTCAGTAGGATTGTGATACTTTCCGAAATGATAAAAAAGATGAGTAATGAATAAATAAGATGAATAAATAAACAAAAAATATTCCTACAGACTTGTAGTGAAGCTGAAACCCAAGTCATACTTAGGGGCCAAAATATTATAACACTTAAAAGGTTCATTTTTGCCTTTTGTCAGTCTTGATTTTGTGTTTGGAGCGCACTAGAATAGGTTTTCATGCTTCATTTTTAAATAATGCATTATGTTTCATAAAAGTGGCAGGGTTCATCTAACTTCCATTAAAAGGTCATTGTAGTTCCTAGAAGCTGTTTGATGTAGTTCTTAAAAATTTCTCTTAAGGAGAATGTCTCCTTTTTTGCACAGTAATGTCTAAAATTATGTGATTATAGGATTCTGTAATGACAGTAGCTTATCTAGATCCAGCCCTTGATGGTAGTTAAATGATGTTTTCTGCAGTATTGTTAACTACACAGCTTAGTAGTCTGTTGTTTAAAAAGCACTCAGTGGGGTGCTGACTGACTTCATTATGGAAAGCAAAAGAGAAAGACTAAGGTTAGTAGAGGAGGATGGGTAGAATTGAAGAGGCCTTTAAAAGGGAAGCAATCACCCTGGTTACTCAGTAACCTAGGGCAACAGTTGTCGCTCACCTCTCCCCTAATACCCTTCACCCTCAGGCCCACGTGAAGAGGGACTGCTCTGATCCGGCCAGATCTGCTGCACACACACAAACACTGAAGCAGCAAGCAGGGAGGACCCTTCAGGGAAAAGTTAGAGCCCTGCTGAAATGCTTAAAGAGATCATGTCATCCTTTTTTTAATTATGTTTCTTCCTCCGGAAATTGATTTATAATATTAGTAAAGTTTTTGTGCTATGTTTTCTCTTGTCATGTTTTAGTCGACCATTGTCCAACTTCTCTCTGGCCCTTAGGAATAAAATTAGCTGCAGCATGCAACATATTTTACTTAAGGAATAAGATGTATTCCTGAGTGAAACAAGATTTTCAATGAAAACATGCATGGTATGATTTTAGAATTGATTAAATCATGAAAAGTAAAATTAAAGTAAAAAATGTTAAATACGAGAATGAACCTAAATGCTTGTGCTTTACTTTCTGTGATACTCAAATTTGTTCTTGAAATTTGGTATTGCGATACTAAGAATATTAGCTCTTGCATGATAAATTGTGTGTGATGTTTCTTATTTGTACTTTAAGTCACTTTGGTTACAAGTGCACATTGTAGTGACATCAGTAATAAAAAAAAAAAATTCAAGGGAAGAGCAAATTATTGCTTTTTGATTAAAGATTAAGACAACAGATGTAGGACAATTATTAATTAATTATTCATTATAACACCTGGAATATGTTTCAAGAAAGTAAATGGGCTCAAGTTTGGTTTTGATGTTACACAATCCAATTTTTTAGCTGCTGTTCCTTTAAGAAACACTGTGTCTCAGTGCTGACACAGGCTGTGGGTGTTCTGTTGTGTCTAATATAGTTAATATGTTACAGTTATATACTGTACTGTACTGTAACTGCCCCATATTTCAATAAAAGCCTGCAATACATTGTCACAGGTACTCAAATCAATCCGTGTTGAAATTTGTGGGCGTTGCACTAGTACACTAGTGAGTTATGTGCTCAATGCTCTTTTTGAAATGAGGAGGATATTTTGAATCCTTTAAGTGACAATGTGTTTCATAAAACATTGATCTATTAATCTAAAAGATCAAGGAATATTTGATTTCTCATGATATGCCCCCTCTTAAAAGTCTAATCATAAAGAAATCAGTTGAAACCTTGGGAACTTTGTAATTGTTTGAGGCTGGGTGTGGCAGATCCGAGCGATTATTTAAAATGTCAGTTTGTCAAATCTATTGATTCTTCTCGTTGATTGTGTTGTCATCCTGCAGTTTGTCTGCCTTTCAATACCTAGTCCATAATAGAGGAAAATGTCCACAGGTAACCATCTCTGCACGCATGATAATCGAGACGTTCTCCAAACACATACTGCGATCCTGAGGCCTGAGAAATGAGTGTGACTCACTTTGAGGAGTGGCATGGCTTTTGTGCACTAGATGCATGTTGAGATTTTGTCACACACACACACGTCCAGACTAGCACAGGGAGGTGCTGAACAGTTGGTGGTAAGAGGAACCAGACTGAACCAGTCAAAGTTCTGAAGCAGCTTTCGCAGTAAGAGAGGGTGTGACTGAAGCCTGTTTGTAGGCCAAGACTTCTGACTAACTTAACGATGGAAGACTTAGTGATACAAATCCGCCATTGATGCTGAGTAGATTAAAAATGCTTAATGCAGGAAATAAAATGCAGTAAAAAATTTAGTTGAAAATTATTTTCACCACACAGGTTTCTTTAACACTCATAAATGCCATAAATTGTGGCACAAGCAAAATGTTGCTTTAAATTGTTTCACTCATTTGCAAAAATGATACTGTTTGCCTTTTAAATCTTTGTTGTGTTACACAGCTGTCTGGATTAGCTGATTCTGATAGATGCATTGTATGGTCAGCTTTTTTTGTGTACAGATGGCTTAACATTATAACTGATCATTGTCCCAGCCAAATGATTTCCTACATACACTAGGTTTTTCCCATGATAGTCCTGTGCTACTCTCTTTATCATGACATCAATAAAACAATTTCAAATCAAATAAACTTCTCATGTGCTGATCTCAGTCTTTATTGGTACATTTGAGCAAATTTTTTTCACTACTCATGTTTAGAGAAATGAACCTTTCGAGATTTCACAGGTGGTTAAATATGCTGTGTCTCATTAACCTTAGTTAACCTTTTCAGTTTTATAACCATTGTAAACTGAGAGAGGAAAGCAACATCTTGAGAACAGTATTTACACAATATCAATCAAAATATGTTGGTCTGGTACCTCAAAACAAGCAGCATAAGGATGTGTGAAATTATTCTACGAATCTCAGGTTGTGGAGGTTATGGTTGGAGGAATTGTAAAACTTTTTTTAATAGGAATGGAGATTTAGCAGAAAGCAACCAGACTTGCAGCTTTGTCAGAGAGGGTCAGCAGCTCATTACTGGTAATTGAAAGTAAATTGTGAACTCTCTGTCTCTCTTTGTCCAGGTGTGTTCAGACCTGCTGTAGTAGCACTAATGCAGTGGTTTTCTGCATTTATAAAGTTTTTAACAGATAAACTTTCTGTTGAACTGTATTGCTTTTTCTATTACAACAAAATTTGATTTGAATTTAAACACTGTTGCAGATCTTAAAATTAAAATTGTTTATTTAATTGTTTCAAAGCAGAAGCCAAATGAACAAAATAAAATAAAACCCATCATAAATATATATCTATTAGAATTTGCTAAAATGCAGCAGAGGGGTATTTGAATTTTACAATCATTTCTAATGGGTAAAATTATTATTAACATTACTAACCCATCAGTAATTACTAACCAGTAAGTAGTTTGTAGACTACTAAAAATACTAACCCCAATTCAACCCTTCAGTGCCGACTCAACTTCCTGTTTCAAGAGTGCAACAGTGGCCCTGTCCAAAATGGCACACTTGTAGTGGACTTGTGGCCTTTGTCTGTGCATGTCCATTATACCCATAACAAACGTGCAGCATCCCATTTGTCGTTGTATAATTTAGGAGAGTGCTCACAAGGGTGCTTAACTGCAGAAGATTTTTACTCATTTATTTCCTTTATAGGCATTTGTAAAGTTCTTCAGTAAAGAGTAAAAAGCTTTAGGCCAAACCAACCAACTCCAAGATGAATCACAAAATACAGATGTAAGATTGTATTCAATACTTTTTATGAGTAATTAAGTACTAAATACTGTAGCATGCATCATTATGAATGATGTAATCAAATTAGAAATTATAATACAGAAAAAACAATATACTTATATATACACAAGTAAGTAGTTATTTGTTATTCAAACTACGTTATTCATCACACCTCAGAGGTGTGGTTAATTTTTACTAACTGGATCTTTCCTCAGGATTATTGTAGTGCCTTACTGGGAATTCAAATAATAAAAACATAACATAAACAGAGCTGTTGCTAAATTTTCTAGGACTAATTTATTTGGGTGAGCCCCCTTCCCCTTGGCCCCAAGAGTAGGTTACATTACAGAGGACCTTAGTGGTCTTAGACTAGATTAAAATTTCCATTATTTTATGTATGATCAGTTATATCATTGCCCAAGAACTTCTGAGGTTAATTCATTTTAGGTGTTATAACACATTTCTCTATGAAATAAAGGAGACTTGAGCCTTGCTGTTCTTTTTAATATTATTTCACTAGGACTTTTAAAGCCCAAGTCTTTGAACATGGCATCAAATCGGCATAAATCATGTTTAGGAAATCACAGTGCCCACATTTCTGCCATAGCTAAAGCAGATTCATGAAAGGAGATTCCAATGAATCAGTACCAATTCATTGAACAAAAGCTCCATTCACAGGCTTCTCTACAAAAAGAAAAATGAAGACAATAAGCAAGTCCATTTACAGCAGGTTACTGTCCACCACTGCTGTGAAAAGACTATCCCACGCTCTACATGACTCCTCGTTTTGTTCCTTTGGCTGCTTTGCTTTGGACAGCCATGTAAATGAATGGCCGCCGGTGAATCACACGCGGATGGAGATGAAGCCTCAAGTCCTGACTCACAAGATGAATCATGCAACCTGTTGAGAGCCCAAGCCATCAGAGCAGCTGTCTCAACACTCCAAGGTTGCAGCCCTCCACCGGTACTCGCGGTGGGGTGTGTTTGTACAGCTATCAATCTGTGGGCGTATTTTGGATTCTTTTTCAATTCTCAGCCTGAGAGAATTTAGCTGATCTGTTTAACAATAACAAAAAAAACTTGACGACCGCTTCGAAACAGGTTGGAAAATAAACAGTTTAAAGTGTCCGCATGGAAAATCAGGGCCGTTTACAGGCTGAGAAAGTGCCTCGTATTGTTTTTGAGGTACTGCTGTTCAGGATAAGCTCTCTTAAGGTCATTTCCTGCCATTCAGCACCAAGTGGTCTCCACTTACTTTTGGGCAAGAGTCCTTAGCTGCTAGATATTATCCGAGCTGGTTTAAAAAAAATAATCCAGGCAAGCAAATAATAGTTACATCGCGATATTGCTGGAAGGTAACGGTCAGGAAACTTGACAAAGCTAATACAGGAACATATCTCAATAGGTTTTAACTGGGCATACGTATTTCTACAAAACAGCATATGAGCATGATCATGTAAAATTCATGATTCATCTAAAAGTTGGCAATTATCTTCAATTTATCAGACATCAATTCACACTGTACAGTAAATTCATGACCATGAACTTGAATATTTGTCTTAAAAATCCTCAGGAGAAATTAGAGAATAACTAGTAAGAGTACAGAATTATAAAACTAACCTGGAAAAATTAGCTTACGCCATTTGGCCTTAAGAATTTAAAGAGACATGCTCATAATAAACATTCATATTGAAATCTTTGACTTTTATCTCAGACTTTGGTATCTTGCCAAATCTGGGCACAGTTTGAGATATTGTCATCTGGAATCTTGTTCTCAGGAGAAACATCTCAGAAACAGGAGTCCTTAGCAGAAGCCAACATTTGCTCTCCTTTTATTCTATTTGTCTAAGAGAAAAATAGGACATTTAATAGTAGATTTTTCTTTCCAAAAGAATGGCAGCAGTTTAAAGCTTGTGGTCACACAGCTATGAATCATATCGAGAGAGACCAATAGAAATGGTTCCAGATTCATATTTAGAGCTGCTTGCTGGTCGTTATAGAAACCGTTGATCAGATGGTCCAGCAGGCATGTGAGTCAGTGGATGTGACTGCTCAGATCTCATCTGCTGTCACGATATGAGAAGAGAACGCTACTGATTGCATAATTGCGCTCACGACTCATATAATTACTTGCCATTTTAACAGATGCTTATTTTGTGCAAATCAAATTACAGTACACTGACAGGAGCTCAGTCCCCCGGGAGCAGCCTGGGGTCCAAACCAAAAACTGTCAAAATAAGTGAAGTGTTTTGGAAGCTTTTGTTCAGTTTAGGATTATTCGTTTTTGGTATTGGATCAGTTGAGGTGTATTGGTCTATAATGATTCAATGATCTCACTGTTCACACTTTCCACAAATACATCATCTGTGTTGTTCATCTTTGCCTACACTACCAGTCAAAAGCTTAGAATCACTTGCCTGAAATGTTTCTTATGATCTTAAAAGTGTTTCAGTCTCAAGGTGTTTTCTTAAATGTATAATAAGAAAACAAATAAGAGCTCAGCTCTTAAATGTATAATAAGAAAATAAATAGGAGCTCAGCATTGATGGGAACTTACTACTTTTTTAAAATCATTGCAGTGTAATGCCTTAATATACTCAATGTAAAACACCAAAAGAACATTTTCGCAAATTCTAGGAATAAATGGTTTGATTTATTTGGAATTTGCTTTAGTAACATAATTTGTGTCTGATAGTTTAAATTAGTTTACTATTATTCAGAAATGTGGACAAATATTTATCATGAATAAGTGATCCAGTGAGCAGGTAAATAAAAGATTAAAACTGTCTATTACCTTACCCTGATTCACAAAGATAAATTTACAATAATGATTTATAATTTGAGCTGCCAGGTTGGATCATGGGAAATGTCACTTTGACTTTAACATACGTACGTGTACAAGTATGTAAAATAACCTGAAATTTTGTTTCAGACAGAGATGATGATAGTGGCAAAAGTTACCGATTGCAGATTTAAATGCTCTTTCATTTATAAAACTTTCTTTTTAAATAAAAGTATTTATACGTATTTATAAGTAATTGTTTACTAAAGTATTTTTTTTTTTGGTTTTACTTGGATCCAGAACATGTGCTCATTGCAGCAACTCTTTCAGCCTCTCTGACCTAAATTATGTTTCCTATTTTGTCTGGTAGAAATGATTACTCATCCTTTGGATTATAAACTTTAAGTCACATGACATTGAAATGTGTGATGCGATTAAATGCTGGGAAATGTCCACCATTATTTCACAACTGTTTAAACTACTCACAAGTGTTGAAACATCCTCAGCAACAGAATAATCCAGTTTATAATCCAATTTACTACACTAGACATTACTAACAGCATGAGATGGGTTTAGTTTTTATTTCCACAAAGCAACAGGTTTCCAAAATATTCAGCTGGAAAGGAGGGGCGGGGCTTAATTTTATCTAACATTATTTATCTGCCTATTTATAACCTGTATTTAACGGTTAAGCTTTTACATTATTGGTTAATATTATTTTTTCTTACCACAACAGCCTTAATTACATCAGTAGAAAGCAAAATGCTTGGACAAAATTAATACAAGTATTATGAAAACACATTTTTTCAAGAATTATGTTCTATTTTAGGCACAACAAGAACACATATAAGGAAAGTAAACAGACAAATGTGATTTAATTTTGTCCATAAATATCTAAAAATAACGACCAATAAAACATAATAATTTTTAGTGGCATCTAAAATGTGTAGTTTATAATATTAAAAATGAATGAATATAAGGTATGGTGGCATTACTTGCTATAGCCTAATGTACACTTGCATGATGTTACAACTTGTGGGCGGAGCATTGTGTCCATTGTCCAGCATTGTGTGGCGTTGAATGCCACTAATCCTCAAAAATAATTGAACAAAAATTCAAACTAACAGAACACGAATCAATAACCAAAGACTTTTCAAAGAGACTTGTTTCTCAAAGTACACAGCACTTTGAAACAAGTGCAGCTCTTTATAATTCCCCCAATCAGTCCTCTAAGTATTTGTTTAACATGGTCACAGATGCAAGCCATGTAGAAATCTCTTCACGCCCCATATTGTACATCCCAAGCGCAGTAAGGTTTACTGCTCAGACTTGTTGGTCTGATGTGGAACCAACTCCCGCTGGTATCAGTGAAGCGTGTTGTTATATAGTAGCTAACAACTTTAGCATGGAACTCAAATGAAGTAATTACCAGAGCTAAGAGGCTGAATCAGACCTCCCACTAGTGTATTATGTGGATTACCGTAACATCTACCGTATTGTTACTAGTTTAGCTCATTATAATGAGGTGTATTTTAAATTGAGGTTTTAGGAGATGTTTAACCAGGTTTGGAATGAGAAACTCTTAATCTCGTGGGAATAATTTGATGCAGTAAAGAAAGTTGTCTTTGAATACATGAGCTTGCCTCATGTCAATTATCCTGTTGTTAAATTATATCTATTTCATCTATATTAGTTTGACATTAATTTGATTTTTGGCTATTGCCAAAGAATCAGGCATTTTCTGGTAGACTTAGGCAAATACTGACATGTACTGTAATAATAGCAATTTGTCAGTTTCATTTTTCTCTTAAACAATTAGTAAAAGCAAGATATAAGATATAAATTACAAAAGGACATGTCACCTAAAAATGAAAATTGTGTCATTATTTTTAGTGTTCTTCAGAACCAAAAGAGAGAATCTTTATTCAATGTTGTCCTTGTTTTTGTCTATACAATGGCAGTGAATTGTGCCTCAACCAATTTTCTTAACCCAAAAGTACACAAAAGCTTCATAAAATAAGTCCATGTAACTCATACCATATATTTCAAGGGTTTTGAAGGAATGGTTTTGAATGGCCTCCAGAATAATGCAAACCATTTAAAATAATTTATAATTTAGAAATGAAAATCTTGACCTGTGCCATTTAACTGTGTGCGCATTCAAGAAAGTACAAGCAAACAATGGAACCCAATGGTTCAGGAAGCTCATGTTCAAATCTGGTTCAATTTTTTTTTACCATTTTGATTTTAAAAAACAAAGCAATGGGGGTTTAAACGACATGAGAGTATATAATGACATAATTTTTAAGTTTTAGACAAAACTAAGCCTGCTGTTTTATATTTTGTATTTTTAAAAACATTTTTTATTTAGTGTCTACCAATGGAAATAGTTCCAAAACAAAAAAAAATTTAGCTTTATGCTTTGCGTGTCATTAAGCAGCACAATGATTGAAACTTGAGTGGAATGAGTGGAGTTTGTGAGTGGAATTGAGCTCCAGCTTCACATTGGGTTTTTTCATTTCCTGCTCCCCACTTCCTCCCTAGGCAAAATCTCATTACTGAATGCCTCTTGTCAGATTATAGGACTGGAACTGACTCCAGATAGCAGATGTCTAGGTTTCCTGCCATGAAGGCTTTTAAAGATGTGATGCCACTATTCATCAGTGGGTCAGTAAATGAACTGTTGGGGTGCATTTAATTATTTAATTTATCTATCTATAGCTATATTTAGTCAGCTATATAACCAGTGCTATTATTTATGAATCAATCCTTGCGGCCCCCTCACAGCCTCACAGCAGCTCATCAGGCTGAAGTGTAAGGAAAAGACCTGACCTGGCTTTTCTATGCTACAGACCAGACGCACTTTTTAACAACCTCCTAGTGTGACTAATGAGTGGTTAGTATTTCAGCTCAGGGGCTCAAAGCTCTGGAGACCCAGCCATGGCTCTTACTGGCCTGAATTTAGTAAGCCAAAGGCAGGTTGTATTAATTAAAGCAGACAGTCTCCTGGGAGCTGAGGGAGTGAGAGAGAGAGAAAGTATGCTTGTGGACAGGAAAACATAAGCACCTGTTCAGGGTTAGTGGAGCCATATTTAGTCTGCTCGGAACTCCACACCATAAGAGCAGGTGCTTGCTGAGTTACATAATTCTTTCCCTGTAATTGTGTGTGTGATGTTATAGTAATCTTTAATCAGATTACGTAAGCATTTTAATATTATTCAGTTATTATTCATTCATATTAATCAGTGTAGAGGAACACGCTTACTCAATGTCGGGAAAGCTTCCCTTAAACTATAGTTTGGCAAGCTACAAGCTACTTCTAATTTAAGATAGCTCAGCTACAGTCAAGCTTTACTCTTACGTAGTTAGATACACCATGGATTAGTATTCACAAGAAGTAGTTAATTACATTAAATGTATTTAGGGTGAGCGTCATTTTACATAAGTCTAATTTTATTTTTACAAAGCAGTCTTGCAAAAACAATTAGAATGTCTTCTTGTAAGGATTACTGCTCTATTAAAGCAGAAAACACATTTGAGCAAAATAGGACATTTTAAGAAAGCATGTTTGATTACTTTGTTCGCCCAACTGCAGAGCTGTGTCCACAATACAATGCAACAGTGTAAAAGGTAGCATTTTTTGTCACTTTATACTGTTACTCAATGGAAAAAGTTGCTGCTAGCTATTAGTACTTTTAATAGTTAGTACTGTAGAACTGTTTTAAGTTACTCCCTAACACTCCAACAACTAGAAAAATCTTCAAAAGTTTCAGTAATTCATTTATTATCTCTATGGCAATTCCATAATGGGGACCATTTTTCATCTCCCTCATGCAACTAGCACATAATTTTTCCTCTACAGTTCAAAGCATCTACTAACCCGTTTACCTCTGAGAGAGCGAGTGTGTGAAAAGACTGGCCGGGGCTGTGGCTACAGGTCATGTTGTCATGTTTCTTAACCAGGCGATGATGGATGGATTTGGGAAAGCTCTTGAAGAGTGGAGGAACATGTGCCACTCACCATAGCAGGTGGCAAGCACTGACTTGACAGCAATTAGATGTACAAATCTTTGATTAGGCTCCTGGGAATGAAGTCATTAGAGCGTCTGAGAGCTTCACAAACCCCCCACTCCTTTTCACCGACACTTTAACTCAATCAGCAGATGATTGAGTTATAAGTTCTGCTGAACTTAAAAATTAGCTAAACTTTTAAATTTCTCTTCTGTGCATGTGTGTGCTTTGTAAACTGAGATGTGATTAAGGTATCAACAAATAACTGTGGTAAGGATGCCATGCAAAGAGCCATGGATTAATTTTGTCTGATTTCTTTTATTCTACAAGAAATAAACATAATATTTATGGTTTCTGTCTCTTTAAGAGAGGGTACATGTGTGCGTACATATACACACATATGTACACATGAGACAAAACTGTCAGTAAAGAACATGTGAATAAAATTCTGAAAATCAAATCAGAAATCAAGAAAATCTGAGACAGAATTTAAATTTCTGATCTGTAATGTTGTAAACTATGCAGAATGTGTAAAAATGTTATTTTGTGTGGTGTTAATTAGGATACTTATAATGCAAATGAGGCATGGCTTAATGTATTTTTAATAATAAAAAAACTAAGAAGTTTTTGGAGAGACTGAAGTAATTCTTATAAAATAAAGCTAAAATAACATACAGCTTCAGTACAATATTTGGCACAGTGTTTTTCAGTGCTTTAAATAAAAAAATGCTTTAAATTAACTTAATAATGCAGATAGAAGGTAATAATGATTAATGACTGCCTTTAAGAATTGACCTGTTTTGGTAGAGTTGAATTTTACAGTAAATAACTGTCATTACCTTCAAGATAACAGTTTATTTTTACATTAATGGAGGTTTGTTCACTTTTTAAGTGCTTTTGAAATGCCACAGCCCCCACAAGAATTTCACAGGGGCAGAAACACTCACCAAACAACCAAAAGTATTTCAGTCACGCTGTATATAGAGTGAATTTAAGTTTATTTGTTAATGTAATTTTTTTTATCAGCCAATAAAGCTTAAAAGCACTGTAATGTTTATCGGTGAAGTGAATCTGTCTGTTCGTTCCTTCTGTCTGTCCGTCCATTTCTCTTTCTCTCTCTCTCTCTCTCTCTCTTTGGTCTCTAGAGAGAGAGAGAATAAGATACATCATGCCATACATCATGCTATTCTCTTCTTTTACATTGATCATGATAAAATCCATAAAGTTGGAGCACGCACAACTTACATGTCTAATTTATATGTTACCTACCTTGTAAATAAAGCACATTTTCAGGTTGCCTGTTAAAAGTTTTTTGGTGTAATTGCTTCAGCAATACTCTGCCTAACGAGTCCCTTCTGGCAGTCCGTCACCTTCAAACTTCACTGTCTCCCTCGTTTGCTAATTAGAGCTGCAGGTCTTTCCCGCTTCACACTTTCCCAGGTGTGGGGTTCACTGTGGACTCTTCTCACCACGGAAACCAGGCATGGAATGCCCAGAGGCTAACACACCTAATATTACTCACAGCAGAGCATTCCCCAAACAATACAATACACTGCTGCATTTCCCAGTTTATTTTCAAAGACCAGGTACACACATTGTTCCTGATTTAATTTACTGTAACATGATTTTAGTTTTATATGCCTAACTTTCTCATTTCTTTTGCTGTGGTTGTATATGATGATCTCAGGGTGTTGGGTGAGCTGTGGATCTCAGTGGAGATCAGTCACCTAAGCTTTGCTGTCTCAGGATGTCTTGAAAATATATAACCCTAGTGGAAAAAAATGTATTCCATACTAGACTGAGTCTGGTTTAACCATCCCCCTATGGACTCCCTTAAATCTGATTACACTCTGATTTAAGTATATATTCACTGTGTGTCATATATACTATATGGTGTATAGTGAGTTATACTTTCAAACAGCCACCCAGTGGGCGTTCTGGGTGGTTGTTAGGGCATTTCTTACTAGCCTTAAAAACACCACTTCTATGGAACTTTTATTGCCTGTATTATGGTCCACTATTCAATACAATGGAAAAACTAGAAAAAGTCCAACACACTGCATGTTGGTTCTGGGTAACATCTATTACCAGCACTATGGTGAGGTTCTCCACCTTCATTAATTTTCAGTCAAATCCCAGAAGAAATGATTGTTTGTTTGTTCTCTCTTCATTAATGAACATTAAAAGTTCCCTCTTGCAAGTTCCACAAACTTCCAATAAGTAGATATGCTTATTGCACCCGCTTATCCTGATGGAGAGTTAAAAAGGAACTGGATGTGCAACAGTGGCACAATGGCTAGCACTTTGGACATCTAGATGATGGGGTGGTAATATTTAAAGGTTGAGGTTTGAGTCCTGCCAGAGTTGCATTTGGTTTAAGTTTGTTGATGATTCTTTGAAGTTGTGCTGATGTTCTTGACTTTTGAGTTTTGCAAAATTACCTTTCCCAGCTCAGAGTTTATAATATGAGTGAATGCTTCTCATTTGCAATACATTTGTAACCTATTACTGATCTTTTCCATTATGTTTAATATTTATGATATTTTTGCATGTTTGTTACAGGAGATCCTGGGTTCAGATCCCAGCGGTGCCTGTCTGCAGTATGTTGTCCTCCCACTTTTTAGACGTGTAGGCCTTCACTCTTTGAGAAGTTCCATACACCCTCAATGTGACATGTTTAAAAACATGTTTAGGTGACTTACTGCTGTTGGTTTAACCATCAAGTAAAAAAAAATCTGTTCACAAATTTGAAACAAATTAATCTAAATTGACGGAATATGCCCCTCAGTTCCCCTATGTCACTTGTCTGTAGACAACCTCATGCATGACTTGATCATTACTTTTTATCTTTTTTGCTTCCTATTGCCTTTCTGTCACACAACTCTCACTGTCCCTGGGTGATAGCACTGTGGTTTAGCTGGTTGACATGCCTGTCTTGTAAACAGAAGATCCTGGGTTTGAATGCCAGTGGTGCCTCATGGCTAATGTTTGTGTATACTCCTCCTATCCTATAAAGGCAGAAAAGTCAGGGTTCACATCTTTCAGATGTCCAAAAAGCCCTGCATGCCCCTCATTTGCGTTATGTTTTGAAGCTGTCTGTGATGCCTTCCATGATTCTGCAATTTCCTTTGGTGAGGTTCTGCATATTTTTTTAGGCTTCTTATATACACAGATAAGACAAAGAGTCTAAATTCTATAGCCAGTTCAAGATTTACATTACATTTAGGCATTTGGCAGACACTTTTATCCAAAGTGACTTACATTGCATTATACTACACATTGATCACTATACATTGAGTATGTGCAATCCCTGGGATCAAACCCATGACCTTGACGATATTAACGCCATGCTCTAACCACTGAGCTACAGGATTTGGTTTGGTAAGGTTCTTGAGGCCATAAAAGGATTGTATATTGTCTCCTAAGTCTTTAACCCCTTGGTACACTCTATCCTACATGCAAATTAGACATTTTTAACCTCTGCATTATGACTTTTAAAGTGATACCAAACATTAAAATGGATGGCACTCTTTTTCATACCTATCATTTGCAATTTATTTTAAACCTGCCTGTGATTTCTATTTTGATTATGCAAATGTTTTTGGTGAGGTTCTCCACCTTCATTAATTCTCAATCACCTAACCACCAAAAAGTGGTGCAGCTCCTAGTGCCATGGCATAGCTCGTTAAAGTACCTGTCTTGTAAATAGGAGAACCGTGGTCCAAATCCCAGCGGTGCTTAGCAGCGGAGATGCTTGTTTGTTCTTCATTTATGAACAAGAAAAGTTCAGTTTCTTGCAAATGTTCTGCAAACATCCAATATCCTTGAAAATAAACCCTGAACATCCCTCATTTGCAATACTTTTGTAACCTATTACAGATCTTTTCCATGATGTTTACTGTTTATGTGAGGTTTTGCACCTCCAAGCGCTTTCATTTTTTTCGCTGTTGCTTAGCTGGTCAAAGTGCCTGCCTTGTAAACAGGAGATCCTGGGTTAAAATCCCAGTGAAGCCTGGCAGCAGTATGTTGTCTTCCTGTCTTTTAGGTGTGTAGTCTTTCACTCTTTTAGAAGTTCCATACACCCTCAATGTGACAGGCAACAATCTGCCATGTTTAGGTGAATTACTGCTGTTGTCTTTTACCATGTAATATAAAAAACTCAAAATTAATTAAGAAAATTAATTCATCAAAATTGACAGGACTATGCCCCTCAGTTCCCCTATGTCACTTGTCTGTTGACAACGTCATCCATGATTTTGTCATTATTTTTTGTCACTTTTTGCTTTGTTGCATATAGCATATAGATGTTTTTCTAAAGAACTACAGAAGTTCTCTTGTGCCATCACGCTGTAAAATCTAATTGTTTATTTGTCTTTCCTGGAAATAGTAATAAAAAATCTTTTAAGAGGCTCACAGCTCAAGATTAATTTTTATGGTTTGATTATTTTCATGACATTTTCCTTTAGTAAGATTGTTTTGCTCAGTTTTTGACCTGGTCAACTTCCCTTTTTGGGTCCGTGGTCTAACAACCAGGAATGGTAGCTGCACTTTAGAAATTGTTTTGGGAGGAAAGTGTATCGCAAAGGAAACATCCCAATATAGCTTCTGTACAATGTTATGATGGCTTCATAACCATATTTAACACAAACACTCTTAAACTCACACGCACTTATGTGGCGTGATTGTGGAATGTTTATATTTCAGGAGGCCACAATATCATCTGTTATTGTTTGAATTTCAGACCTTTGTTGAAATAGCCAGATATCATTTATCACAAACTGTCATTATTAAAGTAATTTGTGTAATCTTTTCTGTGAAAAAACAGTGCCAACACAAAATCACACAAACATTATCTGAGTTTATACTTGGCTTCTCTTGATGGTCAGATTATATTTTATTAATGTTTTTTTCACTTTTATTTTTTACATACTATACTGTATGTACTGTATATACAGTGGCCTCAAAAAACATTTGGATACAAATCCCACACTTGTCTTGCTTCAGTAACAAATTCTGAAACCAATTTTGGGCAAGACAGCCCACGCACAGTTAAAGAGGCACATGTGCATTTAAAAAAAAAAATCATTTGCAAAACAATAGCTATACTGTACACAAAAGGTATTTTGTCATTTTCTGTTTTTAGCATAAGTGAAATATGTGATGGCCTAAACCTGCACTGTGTTAGACTACTTTAAGAAGAACAGTCGTCACACATCTAATAAAAATAAACAGTTGTTTAAATGTAACAGCCAAACCAACTCTTCTGAGAAAAAATACAGTATTTGTTTGGATTTTCTTTTTTTGGAGTTGGTTTTTTACAGTATTTGTTTACGTAAGTGTAGCCTAAGTCTCTAAAGACTTAGATTACAGTATATGTAAAAAATATGTTCGACTAAACCATTTTCGTATCTCATCCTGCTTGCTGCTTGATCCCAGTCTCCCCTCCATATGTTTTCTAATAGACTCATCCTTCTCTTTAAAACACAGCCAAACCTGCTAATCATGCAGTCGGGCCTGAGTCGAGGGCCATGCATGCCTTTGCACATGGCAAGGCAAATTAGAGTGTCTCTAGCAGTCTGGATCTCTAATTCAGCAGCACCACACCATCATCTGTAGCCTGAATTACAGCTCAGAGCATCCCGCTGTGCATCCCGTTCAACCCGGCCCCGCAGCGCTGACATAAAGAGACTGCAGACCTGAGACCACACGGAACACATGAGATCAATGTGAAACAAACACCTTTAAATTGACCATGTGACAACTGAAGCAAGCTGGGTCATTTAGATCAGAGAAGCAGAGCTCTAAGGTCAGCCATGGTTTTATTTTTTGGGTTGATGACATGTTTGTGACTGTCACCGGAAAGAAGTAATCAGTTCCTTCATGCTGAAAGCGATCTGACTTCAAAGCACTGCTAAAAACTGACTTGAGTCACCACCTTAAATCACTTAGCATAGTTTTTGTCCTGTGTTGATGTATTAAAACAGGAAGTTGGGGCAGGACATAGAAGGGCTCGTCCTAGCTTTTAAAAAGACAATAGCTTTTTGTTTGTCACAATCCAGCTAAAATAAGTATTTTAAGGTTTTTTAAGACATTAGTGGTATCAAGAGGGGTTGTTGTCATTCTAAAATGCATATTATTGGACAAAAATTTGGATTTGTGCAAGATGAGCTAATATTTTTGTTTTTGTTTTCCCAGATGAGAAAGTGTGTCTCATGGCAATTCGTATCTATTTTACAGTTTAGCAAATTGGTGACTAATTTGTATAAAATCTCATTCATACGTAAGTACAATCTATTTTTGCCCCAGTGACGGTTAGGTTTGGGGAAGGGTGGTATTTGGACCTTCATGATTGCTTTTTCCTAATAATCATACATTTTTGTATATTCACGTCTTACGAAATCACCACTCTGTAAAATAGTTACGTTTTCCTGTGGGATCATGTTGGTATATCTGCTAAAGGATACTTTTGTTAACTGTTAAGCTTACACTAGCATATAGATCACCTTCATTGATTTCATGGTGTCTGTAAAGAGGGACTTTAAGGACCCCATGGACCAAAAACATTGATCCCTCATCATGTTCACAGGAGCCCTTATCTTTCATGTTTCTTCTGTCTTTCTCTTAATACCATTTCTCTCCAGCTAGTAGAAAAGTATGAATTTTACATGCCGTGATATAAGCCAAAAGATTTGATTTGTCACATCCTAACTTCCTGTTTCAAGAGACAAGACAAAGACAAAACAATTGTGTCCATGCAACCATGTCGTGGGGTCTTTAATAAAAAATAAATAAAAAACAAACATTGTGTCTAGCTGTATACTGCTAACCAGATAGAACCGCCAGTATACAGTATGCATACTGCATACAGTATACTGGAGATTCTGTCTGGAGCTCCTCTACAGAAAATCTGTTACTCACCAGCCTGTCAGTTGTTTGCAGAACTGAAACATTACAGAGTAATTACACTTTCTATGTATATTTTGTTGCTCAATCAGAACAGCAGCTCATAGGATGACATCCTTATGCCAGAGATATGATTGATCAGAATTATTTGAAAATTTTGCAGATGTTTAATTCTGGTTACCCCTATAAAACAAGTACTGTGATCACACATGTGACAATGATATTTGCAAGATCTGAGGTGGTATTTTGACCAAATTGTAACCTTGTAAGAAACAGATTTGGCATTAGCATGTTGCTATGATAATTGTCCTGTGTTTGTATTATGCTGAACTACTGTAATTTATCGTTCTAAGTATTGAATATATTGCATTTTAGTTTACGTTTCTCTCCACTTATTTGCAAGCTTGGATTTTTTTTGAGGGCTCGTTGAAATTCTGTGCTTTAGATTTTGCCAAAAACTGGGCAGCTGCTAGGTTTACTAGCTACAATGCCTTGCAAAAGTATTCATACCCCTTAAACTTTTCCACATTTTGTCACATTACAACCACAAACTTAAATGTTCTTTTATTTTGCAAAATAGCTTAAGATCAGCCAGATTGGATAGGGAGCAATTTTCAAGTCTTGCCACAGATGCTCAATGGGATTTAGGTCTGGACTTTGACTGGGCCATTCTAACACATCTAGCTCTGGCTGTATGTTTAGGGTCAGCGTCTTGCTAGAAGCTGAATCTCTGTCCTCATGATGGTGTTTGTTCACTAGTGTTCTCTAACTAACCACTGAGGCCTTCACAGAACAGGTGTATTTATACTGAGACTAAATTAGACACAGGTGGACTCTATTAACTAGGTGACTTCTAAAGGCAATTGATTGCACTGAATTTTATTTAGGGGTATCAGAGTACAGGGGGCAGAATACGCCACACTTTTCAGATTTTTATTTGCTTACATTCTGAAAACCGTGTATCATTTTTGTGCCACTTTACAATTATGTGCCACTTTGTGTTGGTCTATCACATAAAATCTCAATAAAATACATTTAAGTTTGTGGTTGTAAGGTGACAAAATGTGAAAATGTTTAAGGGGTACTGTGCCTAGATACAGTATATTATGCTGCCACCTTTTTGGAAAGCCTTAAAATACTGGCAATACTGTTTTGGCAGCTCAATCCATTTTTGGAACAGGACTATGTCTGTATTACACTAGCACAAAACATGATCCAATGGCTCAGACATTTTTACATTTTAAACAAAAAGAAAGTACAGTATCTAGGATGTTGCAGGGAAGTCAGTTTATGATGTGCTTAGGTTGTGACACTTGCTTTATTAATAGATTTGTAGAGTCATTTTATTGTTGTAGATGCGGGATAAGGTCTGCTTTAGTTCTGGTCCAGTTCTTCTACGCAAGCTTCTCTGTTGAAGAGCACCTGTGTGTATATCTTAGCAGTGGGCGACTCATAAAGACTCAAAGCTTATTTCCCTTCACTCCAGAAATCTGCTGAAGAGGCAGAGACACACAGCAGATGGGCTGACATAGAGCCAAGATAACATATTTCTCCAGGATTAATTGTTTGGCCCTGTGCTCTCTCTCTCTCTCTTTTTTCTCTCTGGATCCAGGGTCTTGGTGTTAAGGTAGCTGTCCATGACTCTTTCCTAGTCTGTATTTAAAACCACCTGACTAGATCCTAGTCAGTTATTAAGGTAGATTGAATGTAATGTTTGTTACTTGTCGCTTAGTATTTGCACCTTTTTTAAATTAAGGTTTTGTAAGTAGAACATGCAGACATTGAACAGCAAAATATCTATTTGGTTGCATAAAAATGCAGAATTTAAAACACAGATCCTATAATTTTATACATATCCCCACTTTTTTATATACAAAAAAAAAACTAAATTAACATTAATTCCTCACAAAAATTGACATTTTGATTAAAAAGTGCATTAGATCATGTACAGCCCTTGACCTTATAAACCAAAGGTTACGGTAGCTTTGACTCTGTAAAAGTAGCTCAATACCACCGCCTGTAGCTCAATACCACCGCACAGAGTCAGTGAAACCAAGGTCTTGGGTTCAATTCCTAAGAATGGATTTACTAATAGATATATACCATAAGTCCCCTGTAAGTCATTTTGGATAAATGTGTCTGACAAATGTATGAATGAAAATGTCATTTCAGACCAGTATTATGACACTTACAGTGAAATTTAGCTGTGTTTGGGCTTTTCACACAGGATGCAGTCTTGCGTTCATCAGTGCTAATTTGTAATTGGTGGTGTACTGTTGGTTAACAGGCTAGATGGACATCTCTGACACGGCATTGCACCTTGGTGCTTCGCAATTCAAGCCATGAGTGCCATATGTGTCAAATTAAAAATAGGGAACCTTGAGAAACACCCCTTTATTCTGTTCTATTCAGTCTAGGTGCTTTAGAACACAAAAACAGTCCTATTTGGATGCTAACTGAAAACAGTTAAATTTTTTAGTAGTTTTTCAGCATTGAGCATTGGCAGAATGCAAATATTTAGCATTAACAGGGAATTAAAAATAACGCCTTTGGCTGTCAACAAAGCCTTTCGTGAGAGCAAAAACGATGTGATGAAAGTTATATCCTTTACAGTGCGGCAAATAAATTTGTTATCACCAAACATGCTTGTTATTGGTCAGCGTTGTTATTGCATTGTAAGCTCACCTCTCCGTTACTGAATGGAGCATACAGGATTATATCAACAAAGCAGGGGAAGGAAACACGCTCTCTCACACACGTTTGTTTTCGCAGTACTACAATGTGTTGTTTTCAATTTTTTGCCACCCACGTGGCATGTTAAAGTGTGAAGAGAGGTTTCAGGTAACGCCATGTGTTCCTGATTAATACGAAAACAAACACTGGAGGTCAGCAGGCAGAACAGACTCTATTACACCTATTAATTTGTGCATGTCTTTGGACTGACCCCATAAGCTGTTGGGTCTGTGTAACCATGGGTTCTGCCATTAATACAGATTTGTTTAAATATGGTCATAAACATCAGTGGTAAAAGATGGCAAATGCTCCAGATGGAAAATTAATGTTTGCATCATCTCCTTTGGTTGTTTAATGTACAATTACATTTGTGTTTATTTAATTTTCTGACATTTGATATATGATATCATGTTGTTTTCATTCTGTATAGGTCAATGTCATGGCACTCATTTTTTGTGTCCAGATTTATTAATTTATTCAAAATAACATTTTAAATGATATTCATACAAACAATTATTTGAATATGGGTGTAGAATTTCTATAACTTTTTAAGGGGCATTAAATCAAAATTATCAAGGTGAGAAAATAAGAAATAACTAAGAAAAGAACACTAAACATTTTTGAGCAATTTGAAATAATCACATATTAGTTTTTAATCATATAGAATATGTTTTTAAATATATTCAGAAGTAGTGAGGTAGATATTTTGAATATTATTGTTTAACAAGTAGTTGGTTTAGTTGGTATACCCAGCATGCAGGAAGTGTTACCAGCCATTTTGTTCATCATGGATATTTTAACATGAAGCTTGATTTTGTGACCTGAAATTCAAGAATTTTACAACATATTTTACAACATTTTAATGGTCAACCAATATAGTTTTGTTAATGGTTAATGACAAAATCTAGACAGCAGTGTAGGTGATATAATAAATGTTTATCATCCATTGAAAAGACAGTTGTTGAGTTTGGAACTAAAACAACTTTACAATATATCGCTCTAGTAGTAGTAGTAAGCCTTTATTTGTCACATACACTGTTACATGCAGTGAAATTGGACCCCTCCGACCATACACAAACATCACATTTTGGGGGAAGACAGGTCAGTCGAGAGGTAGCATTGAATATAGCTAATATAGCTAATCCATACTCTCACATTGACATCCAATATCAAAAACAAAGAATATCAATACAATCCAAGAATGAAACACAGGGATAGTAAGAACTGTGGCAAACAGATGCTGATGACTCATGCCACCTCGAGAGCATGGCAGTATGGGCAGTGTGAGTGTGTCAATGTGTTTTGCTCAAAAATAGAGTCACAAGACCAGTACTGGCTACCAGCACAGCACTACCCACGAGTCTCGTTCCTGCCTCGTGTATAATCATCAGCACAGGCTGATCGTTCACTGTCACTCGTGCAGAACACATTTCCCCTTCTTCCTCCTAATTGTGTGCAGCTCACCGACATACTAAAACACAATCCCGAGGTGACAATCACTGCATGCGCTGGACAGAAACAGATGTAGATGTACTTAAAGATATTTTGGTCATTGTTTTACATTTGTTTTGGTCTCTATAGTACACAATTTTGTACTATAGAGATTTAACAATTTTTGTCTTACCATTTTATTGTTATCTAATATTAAATTTAAAAAAATGTTTAATTTAATACAATTCTTAATCAAGATTGTCCTAGGACTCACTAACCCTGGTATTTTTCTGTGTTAACAGCTTTACGGTTTGCAGGATTTACACATTTTGGTTGGGAAAACAATTCATATTGTCTGATTGGTTAACATAGCTTCAAATAAAACAGAAATATTACAAGCCAATATATTTGCTTAAACTAATTTCCTGAAACTGTTATTTCCCAAGAGGTGAAATATTCTTAACTATATTACAAATTAGCTACCTGTATGTATTTGGTGAAGTGTTGTGTTTTCATTGGTTGTTAGCTTGGGGCCCAATATCTTTCACTTCCTCCATGTACACTCCGTGAACTTCTTTGGAAATGGTGTTTCTTAGATAATGCAGAAATGCTGCGTCATTTCAAAGTGATGAAACGTGTGGGCACATGCAATAGTGTGATTCCTCACGTGTCACTTCTCTATTTTATCACCTATTTCACCTTATTTTATTGTTTTAAATTATGCAGTACAAAAACTCTGTCATTAAGCAAAAGCTGTTATTCAGTTTGTTGTTGTCACATGAGTGGGCTGACTGGAAATTTGACAGGAGTCTCCTAACCACACAGTCTTAAAAGAGGAAATTAACTATAGTTAGTGTTGCGGCACTTCAAAAATACCATGTTATGATCAGCCATGAGTCTGTTTACTTCCTTTTAGAGAAGTGAATACTAGTGCCACAGACTAACACATGGGAAAAAAGTATTCAGGTAGACTGGAGGCAGTTCTCCAGGCAGTGAGAAACTCTCACACCAATGAAATGTATCTTTATGTTTCTGTGTTCTTTAATGTGATTAAAGCTTTAAATGCATTATGAAAGTTGCAGCTGCGTTCATAGTGATATGGGTCTTTGATAACTGTGTTTGAAGGTAATATTAAATGAAGGTTCTACAGACTATTAAAGGTACTAAAAATGGTTATTTTAAGAATCTTTGCCTGAACAAAAATTGTTCTTTAATGGCATTGCTGTGAAGAACACTTTTTAGCACATTTAACTGAAAAGTCACTAATGTAGGAAACTGGTTGGCAGGGACAATGGTGGGGACAAACTATACAGTTTAGCTGAGAAGAAAATGTGAGTTGTGCTTGCCTGTGATAGGTTTTGTGGGTGGCACTGCTAGTGTCTTGTGGGGAGGTTTATTGGCCCAAGGTGGCTATGGTATTTAAGTCTATGGTATTTTTTCACTTATTTTACTGGCTGCTTGCCAAGAATTATAAGACTGATTGCACAGCAAAGTAGTAGCACACTAGTAGCACAATTAGTGTGTGAAGAGTTACGTGCTCTAGTTTAATATCATTTTTCAAACCTCAGGTATGAGCGATGATGCTTGCCGAACACTACTAATAATTATTCTTTAACCTCATAATCGGTGCAGAAAAAAGTATTCATATTATTACCAATAACCATATGAAGACAGTTTGAAAGTTTGAAACCATCTCTCCCTCTCTGTACAGATGTACTTCATATGAGTAATAACATTATAATTCATGGCGATTTTCCTATTTTGACTAAATGACTAATGTCAATGTTTAATTGTACTTTTTGAGGCTGAGGATCAGAGCCTGGCGCTTGCATTGGGTAATAGCTGGAACAGTTTCTAAAATCATTTTCTTTGGGATATTTGTTACTTTCTAACATGACTTATAGCTGATGTAATGACAAGCAGTTCAGACCACACAGTAACTGAGTGAAACAGTGGTGAGATGATGACTAGCTTTGTGATGTGTAACATTATGATAACTCTTTTTGTATAGCTCCGTGTTTGTCAAACTACAAATACCTTTAAGCTGCAAGATAAAGTAGGTAATTTGGAACGGTTTGCTACAAAACTGTTTGCTCATCAGCTTTAAAGAAATTGTTCATCAAAAAAATGAAATTGCTGTCATTTACTCACGCTTAGCTCCTTTGAAACCTGTATGATTTTCTTTGTATTGTGGAGCACAAAAGGAAAAATTTGGAAGAATGTCTGAGTTTTATTCCATTAAACAAAAGTAGATAGTGATTTATGCTGTCAAGTTCCAAAACAGCACATGTGTGCCATATTGCCTGTCTTCTGAAGTCATATGATAGCTTTGTGTGAGGGGAAAGGACCAAAACATTTGTTATATGCAATTCCATTTGATGACACAATAGTGGTGCAATAAATTACACATTTCTCCAATTATTTGTCTGTTCTAGTTATAAGGCTTCATATGATTTGAAATAGAATGGTATGAAGGAGGGATGCATGGACATTCTACAAAAATCTTTCTATACATAGACATTTTATTCTAGACTAGTACATTTCAACCTTTTGGTCTTCAAGACCCAACAATGTTTGAAGGCCTCCCATTGCCCCACCTCACAATTTCTACCCAATAAAACATTTTTGACATAACTACAAAGATGTATATTTGTTATAAAAATAACAAACGCCTAAAGATATCTTGGATTTTAGTTGTTTTAGCTTATTTTATTTTTTATTTATTCTAAGTCATTTTTTGAGTCATCTTAAGGCCTCCTTGAAAGTTTGTTGAGGACCCCCAGTGGGCCCTGGCTATCAGTTAAGAAAGTCAGGGACCAATCACAGATAGATTCTCAGACTTATATTATAAGACTTATAATATAACCTAATATATTTATCATTATCCACATTTCAGTCAAATCTCTGATTTTTAAACATGCCGCTTCCTGTTCTCTACAGTGTCACTCATATCGTCTTACACAATTGTTTCGCACCCAGGCGGGTGATCTTCACACCAGCAGGGGAGTCAAATGAGGACGGCAGTCAGACACGCCTCATCTCTTTGCCCGACTGTTCACTAGATCTGCTTCATTTTTTAAATCCCTTTATCCAAGTGGCTTGGCAGAGAGGTCGTTATTTTGGGGCTGACTGCTTTCTCAGAGCCCATAAATCTCTCCATATGGAGGGTCCGGGTGAGACAGCCCAGCGTCTCCAGTCATCAGACTTACTTCCATGCAATGGCCGCCGTCATATACACCACACTGGTCCCGCTGCTGCTAAGATGGCAACACAAATAACATGTTGATTTTTAAACCCCCTCTTTTAGGATAGCCTGTCTCTGAAGGAAATTTTCTCCATCTGAACAGCATTTAGAATCTAAGGATGTCAACAGGAAATCATTATTGACCCTGTTTGGTTCAGGGACATGTTCATACATGTCCCTGTCTTATTGTGAAAGATTAATCAGTGTACATTATACTTTCCTTTTTGAGCCAAGCCCTCTTATTTTAAGCCCTTTCCCTCCAATCACCTGTCATTTTACATCACTTTTTACAGTCTAATTAGTTCTTAATAAATATAATAAAGTTCTGCCCTACACATTGCTTTGTTTTTTTTAAATAATTTTGTAAAGTTTTTAGGAAATAAAATGTGTTGTAAATGCCATCTCATATTTAAGTGTTCCTGTACCTCAATTGGTGTGTTAGCAATGCAAAGGTTGTGGGTTCGATACCCAGGGAACACATACTGATAAAAATAATTGGAATGAACTATAATTTGCTTTGATTAATAGCGTCTGCCAAATGCATAAGTGTAACGTAACCTTCCCACACTGTTTATTTTTCTTATATACAATAAGGCTTAAAACATTCAGATATAAAAGTGAGGTTCCACATTGGCATTATACTGCAGGTTTTGGTTCCCTGATTTCTGGCCCCATATTGTTCATTTTCTGCATCACTGACACCAAAGGGATACAAGAGTATAAAGTGTATGATGGCTACATTGCCTTAGTTTAATACCCTTAGATGTTACATATTTAGTACAAGTACTAACTGAAAGTATTTTATCTAAATTTTGGCCATCTTTATTCATCAGTGGAAAGAGGAAATGATATAAGAATCAGGGAAGGTTGGGAGCCAGAATCAGCTTGTATCATCCATATAAGCACTACTGTTAAACTCTTTGAGCATCTGTCATTCAGTGTCTCAATGTGTATGTTTAAATTACGTGTTTTGGCAGGTAAGTATATACTTAGATTAATAATTAATTTTAAGCTTAAATCTTAGGCTGTTATATGCTTAGTTTAAAAGTGTTTATTTAATATATGTTTATAGTTAGATTACTTTGATATAAGTTTATGTTAAATCAGAGGCACAACATTTGATTCCTTTGTATGTCTCCACATACAGTGGAATGGCAATAAGGCTTGAGCTTGATGTGTGCTGACAACTAGGCCATGACTCTGACCTCATTCTTTACTTTTCAATTAAACTTTATTTTTTCGGGTATTTTACAGTTTCAGTTAATATTGTTTGCCTAGGCAGGTTGCTTTCACTTGATTTGAGCAAACCCCTGACACTAAATATTAAACTTCGGCATGTAACTAGTTTTGCACTGTTTGTTTCAAATATTGGAGCAGGTTAGGTGTGGTGCTTTTCAAAGTACTTACTATCTGCAATCAAAAATAAAAATCAAAGATTTACTCACCATTACTTAATGTTGTTCCAAACCTGTTCTGTGAAGGAGATGTTAGTCAGAATATTAGACTTCAGACACTGCAATTTTTGTGTTCCACTAAAGAGTAAAAGTCACACAGGTTTGGAATGACTTAAAAGTTGAGTACATGATGAATTTTTAATTCTGTGTCTTTATCTGAAGTATTCTGAAATGTATCTTTTAAATATTGCACCTGTGCTAGTAAAATTAAGGCCACTCCAAAGAGTAGAACATTATTTCTTTTGAAATTATTTCAAAATTTGTATTTAGACCAAAAGGATTAGAAGGTGCCAAAGAAATAAACCCCATTTATTTGCTCAGAAAAGCACTTGGGAGGTGGATGTAAAAGAGATCCTGAAAATCCACTTTAAAAGACTCCAGATTGCACCAGTCTCACATCTGCGTGTCCTGATGTAACCCTTCTGCCTGCCTGCTTGTTTTGCCTGGTGCCCTCTGTAATGCACGGCCCATATATGCTGTTGGCTGCCATCCACACCAATCTCACACACATACACGCAGAGAGAGGGAACTCACACGCACTGCATTCCACAAAAGTATGCTCATAAGAGGCCTTTACTGAGAAGGCGGCCCCTGCTCCCCCCACTTCCTCCTCCCCTTTCAGCACACACTTTTTAAAGGGAATTCTGGACCACACTGTTGAGCAAAGGAATGAGATGGAGTAGAAAAGCCAGGCTAAACTCAGAAGAGCTGTGAAAAAGTACTGTATGCCAGTCTCATGTTGCATTGAGCTTTACCACCTGTTCTCTCTCAAAACCTGAAGCAAGTCCTTGAGTGACCCATGCAGAGCCACTTCTGGACATTGCAGCCATCAACTGTAGCATCTCTTGTTGTGTTAATGCAAAAATAAACATTTTGTAGAATGTACTGTTTGCTCATTTCTTGCAATTGCAACAATTGGGAACTAGAGCTTCCAAACCTTAAAAAGAGTTTCATCATTGATTCAGTATATAATTAAAGAGGTCCATACAACTTATGCTATGTATTCTATGTCTTCTGAAGTTAAACAGTATCTTTAGGTGAGAAAACAGACCAAAATATTAAATTGTTTTTATTCTAATAATGTTTCCTCTAGTGAGCCGTTAATTGTTGTTAGTTGTCTATGAATCAGACATTGCCACTTTCATGAAATATCACTAACAAGCAGACCAAAGGAATAATTCACTCAGAAATTAAAATTCACTTAGAATTTACCCACCCTCAGGCCATATTTGAATTTAGGGCTCTGATCTGTTTGTTTACATGTAATGTGATGTAATTCGTATATCGCTTAATAATATCAAACTATTATAAGTTTTCTTTTACAAATGTTTTAATTAGCTTCAAAATTAACCCACTAAAGTCAAGAATGATTTTTATGATGGATGGAGGTACTTTTTGGAGTCTCAAAATCAATGACACTATTTAGTGCCATTACAAAGCTGGGAACAGCCAGGATATTATTTAATAAGAATGAAAGTCATGTCCGCCTACAATGGCATGAGGGTGGGTCAATTATAAGAACATTTTTAATTTTGGGTGAACTTTTTCTCTTCAAGCACATTGAAGTGAATTGGGTCTGTCCCTAACACAAAGCTGTATAGCTCAAAAATATTTTACGGCATAAGTCATATGGATCTATTTTAAAAAAGTAATTAGGTAATTATTGCATTACATTTTGCTTAGATACATTCATTGTACAGAAAAAGGCACCAGTACATTCTACAGAAGAAAGTGGTTTGGAAAGACACAAATGTAAGTAAATTGTGACAGAAATGTCATTTTTTGTATTAACTAAAACTTTAAGAGAGTGCATACTGGACATATTGGATATAAGATCCAAATCCACTTTTATGGCTGGGTGTTTTCCAGCAGCAGGGAGATCAGGGCACAACGTCAAGATCGTTTTAGCGACGAGGCCCCAGCTGGAAGCCAGAACCATAATAGAAATCCAACACCCAGACCTGGAGAGAAGTGCATGAAGAGAAAAGTGCCAGTTCTGCACTTTTTTCCTGGCGTCCTTTACTATCAAAGCCAGGACAAAGATCCCTACAGCTTTTCACACGATTGCTTTCCACAGGACCATCTGGCTTCAGAAACCCCCAAGCTGATCACGTCTCAGCACAGAGGAGGAGCCAGAAAAACTGAAGCCTGAAGCAGGGTGACTGAGTTCATTCTGACTAGTAGGAGAAAGATATTTCAGGGAGAACAGCAAATGTGCTCCATTTTAAGCCCTTTAGAAATGTTAATTAAGTTTCATAAAAAAACAATTCTACTGCATCTATTAAACACGTAATCCTGTAATTTTTACACCGTATAAACATTGTACACCTATGTAATCTGGGTCAGATTCCAAGTACTTCTAATGTAATTACATTATATTTTTAAAACCGGGACTAAACAGGAATGGGAGTAAAATGACCATGTAATCATTAAAAACTACTTTTATTACATTACATATTACATTTCCTATTTTTATCTATAATTTTTTCATAAACTTACCACTTTAATATAGTTTGTGAGCTTTGATATACTTTTTGAGACTAGACCTAAAGCACTTGTCCATAATTCTAGAAACTCTCCCAAAAATGCAAACATATTTAAGTTTGTGATTAATGAAAGGCTTACAGCAGATATTTAGAATATATACATCAGTAAAAATATGTACATTAGATATGGTTATATCAGCTAGCAAAATAATTAGCAAGTGCACATTTATGGGTGATGCACTTTGCACACCTGAGTTTACTATACATCAGAGAATTTTCACAGTGATAAAAAACAACCCCTAATTTTTTAAGTAGACTTCCGAAGAAATAAAGAGAGACAGTCACGTTTGATTTTTCTTTATATAACATAATTTATATACACATGGCTTTTTACAGCAATAGCATGTTTCATGTATGGGAATACAAGAGCAACATACGCATCAACAGCAAAACTTGAGCTATGGCCTCACATTTCACAAACACATTTGCTCACTGCTGACAAACTTAAAGAATGTAGATATACATATATGTCAGTATTGGCATGTCATAATGTCTTCAATATCATTTCTCTTATAGATTATTACTTTTTCAACTACATAAACAAATTGCACCTTTAGTTATATCATCCTTTGATTGTGAATCAAATTATTTCTGTACATAAGTTAAGAAATGTAACAGTTTGTTTAAAATAGATTATCTTCACGTTTATTTCTCTCTAGGAGAACTCATTACATCTATAGACAAAGTGCAATATTTTAATTTATAGTTAAGTCTTTTTAATAAAAAATTGGTCCAAACTCCACAAAAACAAAATTTTCTTCTAAATTTGTTTTTAATTATCTTTTTTCATTTTGCAATTTCTGTGTTTTTCTACAAACTGCTGCTAAATACAAGAATAACAGTGTGTGTACAAAAAGCTTTGCATGTAAATATTATTCTACTCTCTAAATATACTTCATATTTTTCAGAACTATGGACTAACACCTGTGACTTTAACATGACTCCACAGCTCTATAAAACATGAAATGTCAAATATCTCATCAACAGTAAAACTAAACTGGAGATGACAATAATAATTAAAGTATATGGACATGCATAGGTGGGGTCACCAGCTAAATTCACACAGCAAATGCATGTCACATTTTGTGCACTGTGTGTGTGCATGATGGTGGCCATAATCAGTTATTGTAGTAAAGCATATCTGGTGTTTTCCTTATGTTTTGTGGGGAATAGTGGGTTATAGTTTAATGAATCCAATAATTGTATGAATTTATCTGGCAATTTTTTTTTTTACACACACTGACCTGCAATTTGTCCTAACGAGGTTAGTACTTTTATCCACATACAACTGCAAACATAATGAAAGATAAAATGCTGCATCACGCGCCACGATCCATCATCCAGTCAGAACAATGAAATTTCGCTGAGGCTGGAGCTGCTTGTTGCAGTTGGTTAGAACAAAACTTACATGCAGAAGACAGCTTTAATTCTGTTTTTTGGCCTGGTTATTTTACAGCTTTAGTGTCCCGAAGTTTAAAACTCGTCCTGTCTCCTGTCCTGTCTCTCATTAACTATTAAATCTTTAAAAAAAATTGGCCAACAATCAGCACCTCACATATATAAATCTTCTATAAAGCTTTTTGTTGATTTTTTGTCTGACATTTGTTTTATAACACTACGTAAATTTAAGTAAATTTAGGATGCCAGACTGTTTTAATTAATTGAGCTATCTACATCTTTTAAATGTGCATATAGGTGCAAAAGATCCAATCTGTTTAAATTTGAGTGTCTAGGTCTAGAAGGACTAAGAGAAAGGGGCTATACTGATAGATTCTGCACAAATAATTAAAATCACCACGTTATAGTACATGTGTCACAGTGCCTGCAATTTGAGAGAGAAGAGAAATAAAATACAAGTATAACAAAAGTAAAAATGATACACTGTGACATAAATCAATCACATTGCTTCTTCTTCAGCCTAATAAATAACGTAAGTCAATAACTACACTTTTTTAAAAGGTAGAGGACTGTAGCAATACATCAACAGATTCAATGCGGCAACACATCTGTAGAGGAGTTTCCTAAAGCTGTAGTTCTAAACTACATTAGCCACAATAAAAGGTTCTGGTAGTATAGCAAAGAGCAAATCCACAATTCTGAGGCCGTTTCTTAACTTGGGAATCCTTACACTTAGATGTTTAATGGACCACAACAAAGATAGTCTAAATGTCGGAAAGCACTGGTAAAATTTGTTTAAAAAATTGTGAATTTGTCCTTTGAGGACCCCAAAATTGTTGAAACGCACTATACACAGCTTAATCTCAAAAATCTCAAATTGAAACCAATAATAAACATCAATAAGAATAATTCTCATAATACAAACAGGAAAAGAAACCCCTCCATATTTCTACTTTAAATGCTTTTGAAATAGTTCATGTATTTACAAGAGATGTAGAAAGATGTATACAGTTCTGATGAGAAACACTCTTCCATGCAAGTCCACCACATTGTAAGATTTTGAATCCAGTATCTTTCAAATTCACAAAACAACACTAAATTTGTTGCACTGATTGTTGAAATCATTGTGTAAACTCTCTGTACACTAGTTAATAGTAACACGCTCTTTGAAAATGTAGTACATCTGCTCTACAGCAAATACACTGACAGGACAGAAACGAAAGTGTTAAGTTGTGCTGTATTCATCTAGTTTGCGAACATTTCCCTAACATTTCCGAGGTCCTCTTCACGCAGAACCTTTTCTAAATAAATTTATTTACAGTCATTCCTTGCATTCATCTATGGTTGTTCCAGTTTATTTTCCCAATAAGGCCAATAACGAAGCCGTCATGAAGCTCAGTATGAATGCATTATAACCTTCAGCATAAATTGTAAGCCAGCGCTTGAAACTGAAAGTGAAAGAGAGCTATTACCATGCGTGTCATTGTTCTGAGGTGTGTATTACTAGTGTGATGCCTGGTGTTGAATTTGGTGGTTATACCTTATCACAGTTTTCTCTTAATGGAGATTGTGGCTGTAAAAAAATCATTGACAATTTGTGTGAACAGTGACGTGTTTGTTGCAGCAGATGTAAGGGCCTCAGGTTTTGCCCTGATAGAACCACTGATTCTCTACAGTGTGAAAAAGGCAGCAAAATAAAGCTTGTCAGTTTGGCTATGGAGCACAGGCACCTGGTTTGGCACTTGGTAAGAACTTGAGTCCAAATGTCTGAGAAAAAGCGTCCTTGTAAAGTAGCTCCAAGTTGAGCCAATGTGCTTGGCAGTGTGAGGTTGTATCCTGACCTCATCTGCTAAAGAAAGAGAAGGAATAAATGGGGGCTACGTCCATGACGAGAGGTTTGGATGGGTGTGGATAGCCGCTCAAGGTTGTCATTCTCCAGCTGAGATTGAGAGTTTTTACCTGAAAAATAAAACAATGTTATCTGCATTGAATCCCTCCTCTATTTGGCAATAAATTTTACAATGCATACTGATAAGGTTCGGTTGTAAGCTTGTTAATAACTTCTCATGTGAATGAAATTGTTCTTACCCAGACACCCAGCTGTGAGTGGTAGTCTTCACACTGTGTGGTGGGAACCCCTGTTGGGTGGCCATGGGGTCAAAGTTGAAGTCTAGCGATTCTCCATCCATGAGGGTGTCATGTAAAATGGATTCCACGTCGCATTCAAAACGCTCCACAGGCATGCCGTCCAGATCACTGGGCAGCTTCTCCAAGTGTTGCTGCTGGTGGTAGGTCATCAGACCTGGGCTGCGGCCATATCCATTGCTGTTGATGCTGCAGTAAGGTGGGAGCCCTCCCCCACCACAGAGATGGCTTCCATACTGCATATGCATGGCTGATTTGATGCTTCCCAGCCGTCCAGCAGCACCAGTGTGGCCAATGTTGGTAAGGGGATGCAGAGTTCGCCCGTTTATTGCCACTGATGTGGGTGGGGCTTGTCTGTGCATACTGTGTGGGTGAGAGAGGGCATGGCTGCCTACTATAAGATCATTCCTTGCACTGCTATAGGGAGGCAGCATACATCCACCACTTCCACTTGACTGGGAGACAACAGTGTCAACTGAGGGCATGAGCTCTCCAGACTCCCCATCAGATGTCAAAAGCTCCTTCAGCAGGCCTGCTGTGCAGTTAAACTGGCCCATGGATCCTGGCCTGGCACCAAAACTGGGCTTGCTTTCTGGCAGAGGTTGCATTGACATGGAGGAAAGGCTTCCCATTCCTGTCTGGCTATAGAGACACTTATGATAGTCTTGTTGGTTCTGCTGGTTGACCGCAGTCAGGGCTGGCGAGCTATAGGGGGAGTAACCAGGGCTGGCCTGCATGAGCGAGGAGGGTGAGGATTGGTTGGATCCAGATCCAGGACCTCCAGTAGACCCCACTGATGGGTTCTTGGGTGACAACAAGTTGAGGTTATCCAGAAGGTTCTCCATCACATTCTCAGAACCACTGTGACCAAGGGAACCAGTCATTTCAGACAGGCTAGGGAGGGTGGAGGTCATTTTAGCCCCGGACCCAGGGCCTGGGTAGACCATGTGGACGTCAGAGTCGCCAAGTTCATCGTCAATAAAGGGTGAAAGACGCCCGCTCAGTGTGCTGGCATTGGAGCTGGTGCGGGGACGGAAAGCTGTCCAGGCATCAAAGTCGTCATTGCTGTGAGAGTTAGGACTGCCAGGCCACTTGCCATACTGGGAGCCAGGACTGACTGCTCCCCCCTCAGGCCCAGCCTGAAGAGCCAGCTAAAAATAACAAAGATGAATGGAGCCAGTTGTAAGAAAAACACTTAATATAATAAAGTAAAGTAATAGTAATAATGTGCCACCTGTAAAGTACAAGATTAAAGGATGTTGTGTAACTTGTACCTTTTTCTTAGCTGCACGTCCTCTGCTTTTGGTAAACTTGCTGTTGTTGTCCATGGAGGCGGCTCTGCGTCGAGGCGACTTGCCACTTTTGCCACCTTCGGGGTTGAGCATCCACCAAGAACTTTTACCTGTACCCTCATTCTGCACACGGATAAACCTACTGTGCAGGGACAGGTTGTGTCTGATTGAATTCTACAGGAGAAAGAGAGAGAGAGAGTGAGTGTAATGTTCAAAGCTTGCCCTGTTCCCGTAAATTCCCCTCTGACGATAAACCAGCAGAGTGCAAATCCTCATAGCAGCTGTTTTCCATTAAATTCTGTCTTTTCTCTTCACCGCCTCTTTTTTTACTCAACCTTTACTTCACCTAGATGCATCATTCTGTCATTCAAAGGAGACCTGAGGACAGTTTTCCTTGAATGTCGGCCATTCTTATGAACATATTGAAGCACATATTTGCAAATTGGTCTCTGAGGTATGTGGAAATACAATGGAAGAATACCTTCAAGTGTTTTATTGTGCATTATGAAAACAATAATGCACGCCATAGCAACAACATAGAAATTCCCTAAATACAACAACTGCATAGTAAAGCCCTGATTGTTTTTAAAAAAACACTTGAAATAGTTAATTTTTCCTTTAGAAGTTTTTCATCACAGCGTAAGTGACCGAAAAAAAAAGGCAGAAATGCATTTTTATTAACGACATGCTAGAACTTCATTAATTAATATATATTATTAAATCACTTAAATAGAAACCTTTTCTTAAGGTTCTCTGCCTGATTCTCTAATCTCGTCGATGAATAGCCACTATTGCAAATTTAGCTCTCTGAAGAGTCCACATCCCATAATGCCTAGCAAACTCGGGTAAACATTCAGCCTGACACAGGCACATTACCTACGTTGTCATGGTGATCTCATTAGGACCATTTTCCCCAGAGATGAGGAAAATGGGAGATTTTTGAAATGCTGGCCTAATGCCTCCTGTGTCTAATTTAGAGTTGTTAATGGATAGTTGCAGGATGTGATGGCAGCTTAAGATGGTCTTTGTGGTTGTTTGTGAACTAAAAAGCTTCATGCGGCACAATCATAGGCACATGTTTTTTTGTAAATGTGGTCTGTAAATCCCACAGTGGCTGTAAAGTTTCATATATGAACTGTGTGCTTGAGAGAAAGATAGTAATTGACCAGAAAGACACAAATGTTCAGTGGAGGGGGACTTTTGGGGACTTCACCATTGCAGTAAAGTCTGGTCCATATTGCAACTTATTCTGGTCAAGAACCACTTGCTTAAACAGGAAGGGGCAGAATTGTTTCTATAATGTGATTTTTGGGGCGATGAGATCTGATGCCTTTAATCACTGCTACAAAGTTCCTACTTATGAGACTGAAAGTAGTGATTCTAATGAGAACTGCATTTAAGTAATTTTGGTCAGAGTGAAATGGCTATATTTCTTTCTATTTTCTCTCTCTTTCTGACTAGTACCCATTTGCTTCCGAAGTGATTTTTTACTTGACACTCCCTAACTTAAAAAAAAATCCAGACTACACCACTGCACTCGTCTCATAAATACTAAACAATGATTTGATGTGAGCAATATAAGAGCAAAGCAGGATATACTGTACTAAAGTTCTTCTTCTGAAGAATTTCTTTCATCCAGTAAACTTGTAAACATGACTGCTGTTTTTCAGCATACTGATAAAAGCCTGTACACCCTGAATCCAGCAAATTGTTCACAGCCAGCTAATCAGATTGAAACTGTCTGTTTTAGCCCACTATTGCCATTTTGTGTGCAATATGCACCAGATGGGCAATGAGCAGGAATATTTTGTCAACCACTGACAATGAGAAGCAAGACCTCAAAGTTAAATCAATGGCAACCCAACAAACGAACAAGCAAAATGATTCTTCTGAACTACACGCAACATGACTCTAAAGCATAACAGTATCAACTGAAGTAACGTCACTCTACTAACCATAACCCTGTCCATCTGTCCCAAATTTAGAAATTGTTTCCACACATGGTAGGACCGTAAACTCAGTGACACTACTCTAAACACAAGTTTGCATGTTGTGTGAAATGGCTCCATGGTTAAATAATCTTGGCTATTGTGCATATATACCATAACAAATTCAACCACAACCACATCTAAAACCACTTTTCTCATTGGTTTTCTCCAAGGTTTTTGGAGGACAGGAGCCCTGGGGGTCTGGGGAATACTAGGGTAGAACGTGTCATTCTGAGTGGGAAGGGTCTGGCAGAACAACTTGAATGAATGTTGCCAGTCTTCGGGATGTGGACTGGATGTGGTGAACTAATGAAATGCTAGTTCCATCTCTCCCAACACAGACGAATGATGAAAAACCAAAGCTATGAGGGTGGCTATTTAACCTTTTGGAATGCCACACTATACGTGTAGATGTGTCCTCAAAATAGCACTGGTCTGAGCTATTCCAGATCACGGAGAATGTCCTGAAAACAAAGTGACAAAAAAAATCACAAAGAGAACCCAAGCAATATCAAAGCATGCTCATCCTGTGTGCAGGTCTGCAGCTTCCTTCCCGACGGACACATTTTTAGCCTGTTTTGACAATAGTTGATGTATTAGTTGCAGAAGAACACAGGAACTTCAACATTCCAGCTAATCACTGTGTTTAAAGTTCAAATGTAATGAACAGCTAGCCCACCAGTATCTATCTCTTCTGGTACACACAAAGTTGGATGCTACAGTGTCCCAATCCACATTCCTGTCTGTGGTTACCAAACCTTGGCCATCATTCTTGCTATGTGAAGATCCTGTAATCTCAAGTTTACAACAATACTGTCATTCCGCAGATACCGCAACAGTACACACAATGACACAACGTTCAATAAAACATAGCAATTTTGGAGTCAAGAAAGAACAAGGTGTCATCAATGCACGTTTATCATATCTTATCTTGGCGTACAGTATGTTTATATTTTTATTCTCAGTGTGGTATACTCTGCTTCTCTGATATTCCTATAATACTATGTGCCAATTGTTTTTGACATGATGCATTGGTGCTCTAAATTTAGAAGAGTGCACTATTGTCCATCCAAAATATTTAACATGGTAACCATAGTTTCTACCACAATACCATTGTTACTACACTTACTAGTGGTGTGTGTAAGACAAGCAACACTGTTATTATTGTTCATACAGTCCATTTTTTCCTGAATGACTATGAACATGATTAATACATTAAATAATACAGCATGTTGAGGAGAGTTTGGCAGATAATAAACTGGAAAAAGCAAATCCCATAGACTTACTATGGGACCAGTGCCATTTACGGTCCAGATCAGGGAGAGGGCCCTAATAATCACCTAGAACACTCTAGTAACTGCACAGCAATTCCCTGGCAACTACCCTCAACTATCTCTGTAGGGGTTCGACATAGACTGAAGAAAAATCTCAGTATTATATTAGTTTACAGTAGTTTTACAGTAGTAAAAGTAAAAATTACCATGGTATTTTGTTAATGCTGTGAAGTTTAAATACTTTGAAGAATGCTGAGGTAGACAAGTTTTGAAATGTGAGCACGATAAAACAAGACATCGTCCCTCCAATTTATTGCTATTACAAAAAAAACTGATTTCTCAGACACTGATTTCAAGCTCCTGTGGCAGGAACAATGAAGAAAGTCAAAAGCAAGAGTGAAACACAGGAAGTGACCACATGAAAGAGGACTGTCACAGGAAGCCCGCCTCACTTCCTGTCTTTCAGGAAGCAGTGGTTGTGTATTTGAGCTTGCATGTGTGCGTGTGAAGAGAGGACTGGAATGCCATGCCACAGAGCTGAACTGGGGGTGGAGAAAGTGTGTTGAGCTATTGCACTCCTTCCCTACGTTGGCAGGCTTCTGTTTAGCACTGGAGCCAGCCACAGTGATTCTCACTCCAGGGAGAACAAACAAAGCCCTAAAGACCACAGACACAAGCCCAGAGAGCTCGGCTACAGCCAGAGCAGTGCTCACTCCACTGCCCCTCTTAAATAAAGGAACATAGACATAATCTGTGCATTCAAATTTATTTACCAAATATGGCTGTCCCAGGCCACATGCCAAATGCTGTGACGGTGGCATGGAAAAAACTTGATACTGAGAAAATTAATAAGATGGTAAATGGCTTTGATATGTACAATGGCCCTGAATGATTATATTATATATTGTTTATGTGGTAAACTGTAAAGTCTATGGCCTTTAGGTAAGTAGATAAAAGTCTACTTACAGATCAGTTTTAGTGCAAATGTGCTCCAAACCTGAAAATTAGTGTGTAACTTTATGAATAATCACAACCAAATATGTAAAAAATTATGTAATTAAGTCCCTTTTTGGGCGTTTTAATCACAAAAAATTTTTTTATATGTGTCCAACTGTTTGAAGTCGTGCTGGCTAGCATTTTTTAGTTCAGTTTAGTGTCTCTGTAAGCTCAAGCAGACAGCTGGAGGTCATGTGTTTGAGCCAGTGCAAAGCCAGGGACATAGAGTCCCATTTCTATTTCTCTCTCCTTACTTCAGTTCTTCCCTCCAAGGAGCCTGAAAGACCACACTGTTCTACCACTTTTACCCTCTCTCTCTCTCTCTCTCTCTCTCTCTCTCTTTCTCGTTCCCTCTCTAAGCATTCAATATTTTTGGAGTTCTGAATCACAACTGGTTCTGTTTTTAAGAAAATACTGAAAACAAGAAGTTTTGTGATGTTTTTTGAAAGTTTGCAATATCATATAAGCTGTTTCATGAGTTTGCAGTCTGATCTAAATGTGAAACAGAAACCTTGGCTTCCCAAAATATTACATATCTAAATTGTTGTATTTGCTAGTTGCATGCAAAACAATTCGTGCAGCATTATCTTGTCCAATTCGTGACTGAATGACTCATGATTGTGTTCTTTATAATGAGACAGTCAAAACAGCTCAAAATTAATCCTCATACTTGCCAGACTAATTGTCTTACTGCAAAAGTCTGAGCAGATGTTGCTGCATTAATATCTGACACAAGCGCTGAACTGCAGGTCACTGCTGTCCATCATCATATCAGACTCAAAATAGAGAACAATTTCTGTGTTATGACCATAAGAAACTGATTGTTAGATCCCATGATAAATTGTGTTATATATGGAGATTTGTTGTAATAAGTGTTGTAATACATTTTTTTGTAATACTGTTTTTTAATGACCCAAATAATGTCTTGACAAGTGCAAATTTCTGTGTTAACATATTTTCCACCAAAACAGGTTTTGGGGTGAACATATCAAAGAACTCAGCACTTTCTTTTTAAATTGAAACCTGCCTTTAGTTTACTTTACCCCACAATTTTAATGTTGTTGGGTCTTTAAGTAGATCTATTTTTGCTTAGCATATATTCTATTAAAGGTACCAAATGCAATTGTTAGAGAACAGAAATCAATCAGTGGAACTAGAATTGAATGGTAATCCTTAAAATTCCTCCTTGGATTACACACAAAGCTCATTTAGAGCGTAGGCTGACAGACGCAGAAAGAGCAACTTCTAAAGAAGAGGCTAAATGTCACATTGTCTGTGCTAAAAAATAAAAAACTCCACAGGAAGAGACGCTGGAGAAGAACTGAGACCGGTGTGACTCAGACGTTGCCACATGAGAGGAGCTGCGTTAGTGGATGAAAGAAATGTAGATGTCTCCAGCCAGCCCTTCATATTCAGACATCAGAACAGACTGAAAGAAATACCACAAACTGCACGCAATTACGTTGATGAGATAACCTCGATCTTACTGGGACTTCAATGTGGTTTTGGGGCGCAAATGTCATGACACCTTTGCAGGAGAAGCGAAAGGCTGCAGAGGCGCCAAAAAATGCACCTCACGCCATTAACATCTCCATCAAAGAACAAAGCCTAACATAATGCGAGGGTCTGATTATGAATTTGTTTGGAGCCTTGGGCTCATGTTGGGTCATGTCTGGTGTAGACAGCGATACTGTCTGCTGACAGACGTTAAGAATGTGTTAGTGTGGTTAGCAGGAGACGGAGAGAGCGCCCAGACCTGTCATTAGCTCATCACTAGCTCAGCAGGTCTCACATGTACTAAGTATAGCCCAAGCCCCATAAGCAAGGGAGTCAGGTGAAAACAAAGCCAACCATTTCAACATGTTAACCCTGGACAGAGACCGGAATCCCCTTCTGCTAAATTCTCAGTTACTAACTGCCTGTTGGTATTTGTCTGTTTTTCATTTTAAATCTTAAACTGAAAAGTACAGGTTTTAAAATCTGATTGAATGAGCCATGTTGTTTTAAAATATGCATCAATTGAATTCTGTATCAATTGAATTCACTTTGAACAATCATTACACTCTCTGGCAAATGTAAACAAGATAACATTAATGCTAATGAAATATATTACTTGGCAGAAGTAATCTTCAATAAACTTTTAATAAATTAAATTATGTTCCGCATTGGAGTCTTTTATATCATAACAAAACCATATAAATACACATTATATTGTACGATTCACTACATCCTTCACTATGGTAAAATCATGATAATGCACAGCCTCTTTGGTCTCATTGCTTTAATAAATAATACAGTCAATATATAATATAAGATCATGCCTTTCCAGATATGTCATGTCTCTTTCTGATTGCTAACTGAACTACTAACCTGAAAATACAGCCCATGTCATTCCGTCTAAAAGACTATGTAATTAAAATGAAACTTTCACGGCCAAAAATAACAGCACCCTTGCAATTCTGTCAGAAAATGCAACACTTCTCTTAGAAAATTGTTCTAATTGCAAATGTTTTGGTATTCATGTGCTTATTGTTTTTGTTTTCACTGGAACAACACAAAAAAACAGAAGAAAAGTCAAATCTGATACAATTTTACATAGAACCCAAAAATGCCTTGGGCAAAATTATTGGCACCTTGTCGAAATTGTAGGAAATAATTGCTTTATAAGCATGTGATGCTCCTGTAATTTGTATTTAGACACACCTGTGGCAAGTAACAGGTGTGGGCAATATAGTAATTATACTTGAAACCAGTTAAAATATAGAAAAGTTGACTCAACCTTTGTGCTGTGTGTTACACTGAGCATGGAGAAAGAAAAGAAGTATAAAGAGTTGTCTGTGTATTTGAGAGAAAAAACATGAACAATCTCAAGGCTACAAGTCCATCTCCAGAGATCCTAATGTTCCTGTGTCCACTGTGCGCAATATCATCAAGAGGTTTACAGCCCATGGCACTGTAGCTAAGCTGGATGTGGACGGAAGAGCAAAATTAATGAAAAATTACAATGAAGGATTATTCGAATGGTGGATAAAGAAACCTGTATAACTTCTCAACAAAATCAAGCTGATCTGCAGACACAGGGTACAACAGTGTCAGCTCACACTATCCGTCGCCATCTGAATAAAAAGGGACGCTATGGTAGGAGACCCAGGAGGACACAAAGGCATAAAAAGCAAGACTTGAGTTTACCAAAACTTGTGAGAAAACCACAATACTTCTGGGAGTAAACATGTCTGAGTATGTATGTATGTATGTATGTTTATATTGTCTCTGTACAAACCTGTCTTACCTGTCTAAATGTTAATTGTATCTGCACTGTCTGGAGCACGCTCCTAAGAATTTCACTCACCTAGACACAAGTGCTGTGGTGATGTGACAATAAAAGTGATTTGATTTGAGAACGTACTGTGGTTAGATGAGACAAAAGTAGAGTATTTTGGTAAAGGACACTATGGCAGTGTTTACAGAAAAATAAATTAGGCCTTCAAAGAAAGGAACACAGTCCCTACAGTCAAACATGGTGGAGGTTCAAAGGTGTTTTGGGGTTGCTTTGCTGCTTCTGGCATTGGATGCTTTGACTGTGTGAGTGATATCATAAAATCTGAGGATTACCAAGGAATTTTGGAGCACAACATAGTGGCCAGTGTCAGAAATCTGCATCTCCACCAGAGGTCATGGGTCTTCCAGCAGGACAATGACCCAAAACAAAACTCAAAAAGCACTCAGAAATGGTTACAAACAAGGCGCTGGAGAGTTCTGAAATGGCCAGCAATGAGTCTCATAGAACACCTGTGGAGAGATCTCAAAACAGCAGTTGGGAGAAGGCATCCTTCAAATCTGAATGACCTGGAGCAGTTTGCAAAAGATAGTGGTGCACAATTCCAGTAGAGAGGTGTAAGAAACTCATTCATGGTTACAGTAAGCGATTGATTTCAGTTATTTTTTTCCAAAGGGATGTTACCAAATATTAAGTTAAGGGTGCCAATAATTTTGTCCAGGGCATTTTTTGGGTTCTGTGTGAAATTGTATCAGATTTGACTTTTCATCTTTGTTTTTTTGCGTTGTTCCAATGCAAACAAAACAAAATAAACGTACCAAAACATTTGCAACTGCAATGTTTTTCTGAGAGTAGCTTGCATTTTCTGACAAAATTGCAAGGGTCTATTTTTGGGAATGACTATATGTTATTAAAATGAAACCTTCATGGCTTATAGTTCATGGCTGTTAGCTTTGAGATTATCTGCTTGCTTCATCCCTAACATTGACAAACTTTACATATACACATTTGGACGAACAGGACAGAAATACTGACAAATCATCCTGCACTACACATATTTTTGTCCAATAGTATGCTCTTTACAGTAACAATGTCCCGCCCCTCTGACATGTTTAACGATTTATATAAGACTGCCTCTACAAATGATTTACACAAAAACTATTTTTGCTTGTGTTTTATAAATAAGGTTTATTATACAGAAAGTTTATTAAACTTAAGTTGTACTAATTGCAGCCAGGTGTTGTTAAACTAGTATGATTCAACCTGAACAACCAACTTCCTTGGTACCTACAGTATAGCACTTACCAAAGAGTTCTCATCACACTTTAACTCTTCAAATCTGACTGCTCTCCATTTCCAACTGCATTATGGGAAATGTACTTCCATGATTTAATGTACTGCTTTTTGCATACCACAGTAGAGAAGTACGTATAGGTAATCATATGCAGGGTGACTTTTTTTAGACTGTCACCAATTCCAAACAAATTTAAAATGTTCAAACTCCTATTTTTTGTTGCTAGATTCTGTCATTCAGCAAAATAAAATGATGGTTCTTATGCAACCGCATTTCATAAATAAGGGAATTCCTTGAGCTGGCAACATGAAAGGAAATCCAAAAACAATAGCCATGCCAAGTTCTGCCAAGTCGATTTTAAAGTTATCGTTCAACTGTTCATTTTTTACTTGCCTCTCACTGGGTGAATGCCAGAGACATCTAAACCCAGTGCAGAGCAGGTGCCAGTAGTTCATATCATCTGTTCAAACAGGGCGTGGAGTTTGCCTTTGAACAGCACGAGTATGCAGTCACATGGGTAGATTTTAAAGAGACTGGAATAGATAAGACACCCACACAAGTACATCTTTGAATGCAACAGACATTGTTTTATTGCCACATTAAAGTGCAATCACTAACACACACTCTTATTTCCACACATAGTTACAGAGGAGCAGCAATACACAGTATCACCCATACAATCACTCTCCCACACACATACATTTTCCCACACCCCCAGTCTCATACAAGCACAAATGTTTCTTCTAAATCTTGGGTGCATTCCAATTGCCTGAAAGTGCCCAGAAAAGTGGACTTTTCAGGGTATTTTCACGTCTTAAGTGAGATGCTAAGCTTGGAGGACTCAAATGGGGAACAACTGTGCAACAATATATCAATGCACAGAAAGTGGACAGAGATATTTACCCATCAGTCACTGCACACCACCTTAGCGCTACACTTCCAGTCGTGCACTTCCTGTAATTTTTTCCTCACATTCCAGTAATTACCTTAATAGTTTTAATAATTGTAGCAGAGGTGAGACAACAATTTCAACTCAGATTTAAAAAAACAAACAGAACATGCTTGTTAATACACTTGCAGACAGAATAGTTTCAAAGCAGAAATGTGAAGCCCCTTCTTTTGTTAAATTTTTCATTTAAAAAAAGATTTTTGTGTAAATCATTTGAGCTGTAAAGTTGTCTAAATCATCTTCTCAAGTATTTTTTTTAAATTAAGTAAATAATACATTTTAAAGATAGATAGTGCTGTTTATCTGAAATAGGCGAAACGCACAAGCACAAAAAAATCAAAGCGTTTGTAAATAAACTGGGGTGACATGCGCCCAGTCTTCGCTGACTGACTCTGGTTTAAACTGGTGTCTGTGGGGCCATCTGACTCACAAGATCAGAATGTTTCTCAAATCAGAACCAGGTCCCACTGAAATCTGGCCAGGCCTCTAATCTGTCTCTCCTCTTTGGATTCCACTCCAGGGAAATGAAATATTGGACCCCAGCTGAACTCAATACATCCAATCAATAGCTAAACATGAGACTTTGGTGTGGGCTGCCTCTTTCCAAATAAAGACCACAGTCTGTAATCATGGCTTGTGTTGTTGTAAGAGAACCAATTTAGCTTTGGATTTATTTCAGGTTGTCTGATCCTATTTAGTGTGCTTATAAATACAAACTATTCCTGAATTAATCAGCTTTGGTTTCTTTAGGGCATTCAGAATTAGGCATTCGAGTATGCTTGTTACTAAGACATGTTCACCCTAATGATTAAGTCAATTACAAGCAGCTCATAAGAAATTACAGTACAAATGCCTGGTGTTAATAACTATTCCAGTGTTATAGTGCAAAAGAGACAGTTGTGTCTTCTTAAGCTTGTGTTGTTTCCCTTTGTTTGCACTTTGATAGGTTATCACAGTCAACGGGGGGCAATAACGGTATAACACATTGGCCTACTTTTGAAAGTCAATACAGCACAGCTCTTAAACAGCCTGCGGACGGGGAAATATTAAGCGTCTGGCGTCCTGTCATATTTACATGTCTCCTTTTATTAAAAACCACCCGGAGAGGCGGAAATGACAATCATCATTACAATCCTCACGTACCTGGCAACACAATATGTTGCCAGCTAAAGAAACGTGACAGGTCAAGAGGAAATCCCTGAACAGAAGGTGAACCTCAGCATTTAAAAAACAGTGCAGAGAAAAACATACCAATATGATTTGGATAGCTGAATGTAACGTTCTAAACTGAAATGTAGTAAATTAATATGTAAAACACAATTTTTTAATGATAAATTCTTAACAGTCCTTTAATATTTATAACAGCTTTTTGTTTGTTATGGGTAGTTGCTTTACCCCCTGAAGTCAAAAGCACCTGGAAAAAGCACCAGGTCCCTAGGTTTGAGACCTTTTTTCAATATAAGTCTATGGGATTTTAGAAGTTTAATATTATAATTAATAAATTTATTCTATTATTAAATAAAGTATTTTCTAAAACTTACCCAACTAACCAAGCATACAACATCCACAGAACAGGATTCGGATACTTTTATTTGTTTGTGATTTAAGAACATGGCGGTGTCCTTGGCTATTTTAATAGTGAAACCAGGTTAAAAATTTGAAAGATGTAGTGCTTAAAGGAATAGTTAACCTAAAAATAATCATCAATCAATTACCTTGCATGTCTTATGACTAGTTGTCATATGCACGTCAAAAGGCATTTATTTACCCACTGGATTATTTTTATTATGGTTGCGCTTTCTGGAGCTTCCAAATGATTTTTAATATAACTATGATTGTGTTCAGTTGAAAACAGAAACTCATACACACCTGGGATGGCTTAAAGGTGAGTAAATTATGGATTCATTTTTGGGGGAACTATTCCTTTAAGAATCTATATGAGGTTTTTAAAATCTAACTTTGATAAACTGTCCAAGACTGTATCTGGTTTGACTTAAAACTATTTTCAAAATCTGTCAAATAAGAACATTTCCTGAATGAATTAAAACCACAAAAGTTCAATAAAATATGCTTTAGAGACAGTGGGCACAAGTACAAGTACAACTTGCCGTACAAGTGGCCGTTTCAGTATAGGTTATAAATGATCTTGTCCGTGAGCAAAGGGGTGGAGTTGAAGTGCATCTAATGAGAGTATGACATGCAGCACGACATTCTAGATATGACCAGTTTCTGCTAAGAAGCTAATGACTTTCCTCCTCCCATTTTCTCAGTTTTGTTCCTGAGACATGGCGTCTGACACACATCAGCCCATTGGCCAGATGATTGCACACTTGTGCTGCCGAGGTGGCAGGACATAAGGAAACCTGTGTCACGTGGTGACGTCCGTCAGCGCCTGCTAATTGAATTTTTAGTAAGAAGAAGGCTGTTAGACAGAGCTTTCTTGTGTGCTGCTCCCCAATCCAATTTTATCTTATGTGAGGAAGAACTGTATTGCTGTGCATTGCTCCAATATTTTTCCTGGAAGACACCTCGCTTTGCCTTATCCTCAATATGTTCCTCGAAACATTAAAATAATAAAATGTTTAAACTCAAATAAGCTTTATTAGGGACTTTTACAGAGAGATGGAGACTGGGTCTTTTTGACGTGCTAGACCTGTGCTGTCACTGATAAACAGAGAAAAATGCAATAATCACATCTTCACCACAAAATGTACATATAATTGAATCAATACCAAATACTGTTTCTTAGCCAGTAAAAGTTCACTCTGCAGTTTAGGTGTAACAAAAAGGTAATTTTGGCCCCTGGATGTTAAACATTTTCAAGACACCAGATTAAAAATGTGTGTTTTCACATTTTTGAACAATAACATTTACGTTTACATTTATTCATTTAGCAGACGCTTTATCCAAAGCGACTTACAAGCGATGAGAGCATTAAACATTTTGTCCTAAGAACCAACAACAAGCTACATTTACAATTGGATATTGTACTCTGTTACTAGAGAAAGGATGAACAGAAGGTTAGGAGTTAGAGCATTAGAGATTGGTAAGGTGTCTACAAAACAGGTGTGTTTTGAGTTGTTTTTTGAAGGTTATGATGGTCTTAGCAGCTCGGGTGGAGGCTGGGAGTTCATTCTACCACAAAGGAACAGAGTAGGTGAAAGTTTTAGAGCGTGATCTGATACCTCGTTATGGGGGAGTGATTAGACGTCGCTCATTAACTGACCGTAGCTGGCGGGAGAGAACATATGTCTGGAGGAGTGACTTGAGGTGGAGTGGGTTAGAGGTTCTGGCGTCTGTCCTAAATGCAAGTGTCAGTGATTTAAATTGGATGCGGGCAGCTACAGGTAGCCAGTGGAGTAAGGTCAGTAGGCTGTGTGACATGGGCTCTTTTTGGTTGGCTGTAGACCAGACGTGCTGCAGCATTCTGAATCATTTGCAGCACGTAATAACATGTAATCAACAAAAAAAGTCTCCAACAACCCAACCCCTCTGCCCCCTACAAACACCAGAAGATACTGACTAGTAATAGCAAGAAGCAAATAATGGTTCGCATGATGTAAAATAAAGGGACAAGTCCTGGACTGACTTCCTGTTTTAACAGGAAATGCGACAACATAGAAAGAAAATCTTAGCTGTCTTTAATATTTAAGTGGTTTGCACAAAGGAAGCTTAAATCAGCATAAAACAGCACAATTACTTCAGACTGTGTACACTGTGAATGGGTTGTGCCCTCAGTGGCCTCACTGTGGGATACAGAATGATGGAGGGAAGGGGAACAGGGTTTCAAATAGCAAAGCAAAGCCATCGAGTGCAGCACTATTAGTTGACTTCCTTTCCATTGTATTAGCATAGGAAGTTCTGGTTAGCACTGATACGAATACAGCTAATGTCACTGCTCTGCCGAAAAACACTAAGCCACAGTCCATCTCACAAGGGCAAGTAGCACACGCTGTCTGAGGAGGATGGGTCGGGGCCAACACTTCCTAATCAAAACACAGCCAGCTGAAGG